>JAGFMF010011811.1:670116-681398 GCA_019455555.1 Galemys pyrenaicus
GTAGTGGAGAGGATTGCAGATGGCTACATAGCGATCATAGGCCATGGAGGAAAGAAGAAAACATTCAGCGCCACCGAAAAAGATAAAAAAGTACATTTGAGTGAAGCAGTTCACATAAGGAATCTTCTTGTTGGAGATCAGTAAGTTCTCTACTGTTTTAGGAGTGATAACAGTTGAGTAACTGAGGTCAATGAAAGACAGGTGACTGAGGAAAAAATACATGGGGGAATGAAGGTGGGAATCCAGGCGGATAACCGTTATCATCCCTGCATTGCCCAGCACAGTGACCAGATATATCAGGAGAAATAGCACAAAGAGCACCAGCTGGATGTCTTCAGCATCTGTAAATCCCATAAAGATGAAGTAATTCACGTTTGTATTATTTCTTCTCTTCATTGTGCTCCACTGGTTTTATCTATTGAGAAATCAGATTTCTGACTTAGCAGAAACGACTTCAAAAATGTGCTTCTGCAAATGATCTGTCTTATGTATATTAATTTAATTTTTCTAGTTTGATAATAATGGGTGGTTTATAGGAAATGATGGAAAAAATTATTTTTTTGCCTAGTACATAAATGGGTATAATTTGATATTGGACATAATGTCACAAAACTATATATTAATTGGAATTAAATCAATAGTGCTCTAAATGCTTTCTAGTCTTAATGCATTTATTCCACATGAAATATGATTCCATGGATATTATTGTTAGCCATATCGTTTAGATGAGGAAAAGGACATAGTTCAAGAAGTTTATCCTGAGTCAGAGCTTGATGACCCTTTGAGTCTCCAAGAATGACTGACTCACAGAAGATAGTCAAATATTGTATTCCTTGTTATGATTAATTCATAAAGCCTGTGAAAAGGATATACATATATAAAACAATGACAGATATATGGTATTAAGAATCATTTACTATCCCATTGCTTCCAAAATTATATTGATGATAAATATCAAGTTTATGACCATTCCAGAAGAAACATGTTTGCATAGTTTGAATATTTAATATCAAAATCATCCCAGATGATATTAGTAATGTACTAACATTGCTTAGAGACTCTGATTCCATCAACTTCATGTATCTGTCTCCCCAGGTACAGGCATCACTTAGGTTCAAGTCTTAATGACTTGTGTGTGTTTTCTTCCCATTAGTGTCATTTCACTTGATACACTAAAAACTATGTAATTTGGAGAGTATACTTACTGAGAGCCAAAGATGGTTGTTAACATGGAAATCTTCTGCCAGTGTATCAATCTAGAAATGGTTCAACCTAAATTTTTCATCACAAATAAAATATGAAAACTGTTTGATTCTAAAATTTCTGTAATATAGTATATATTTTCTTTGAGATAAGTTCTTTTTAAATTTGGGGACATCCATTTTTTTATTCTGATATAATAATTAAATAACCTAGGAATTTTGTTAAGTTCCTGGTCAAATAGAGTTTTCTGACAGTGATTGATGTTTTTGAAGAATATTAGAGAGCTACTGAGATAGAGCAGATCAACATTGCCTTATCTCTCAACCTGATAAATCCAGGGCATCTCATATATTGGGGATGGTGATAATGCAATAGTTGGTTATCCTTGAGGGACCAATTTCTAGAAAGGCTGTTTGGCCTTCTTCCAAGGACATAACTCAAGGAATCTAAGTTTGAGGAAATAGTTATCTTGTGTCTTAGAAATCAACTAATAAAGAGCCTGATTTGACTTGTGTTGTGGAATCTAAATTTTTGACAAAGACAGTGAAAAAAATATTTCTAGATACAACCTGATTACTCTTTTTGGAAATCATCAAGATTGATTTATTTTCCATATAGAAATATCATTATACTTTACAATGTGTTTATGATTTTATACAGAACATGGACAGTTGGTCATCAACAAAGTGTATTTTTTTCACTGACCATGACATTGAAACAAATAAAGAATTAAGTTTTTGTTTCAATCAAGATGATAAAAACACTTACTTTGTAGCATCTTTTTTTGTGGTAGACACTTTCATTTAAATACATAACTATACCTCCACCTGAGCAGTTTCCACACATTCAAGACATCTCTATCATCCTCTCCTCTTTCTTCACTCACTCTGATGTATACACCTACACACACACGTGAGCACAATTGCATAATACGATGTCTGAGAGCATAGGTGGCTATAACCAAATACACAGACTGGGAACCTAAACAACAGCAATTTATTTCTCACTGTTCTACTCTCTAGAACAGTGAGCTCATTTGAAGAGGGCTGATTTCTGGTGATGCCTTTTTCCTTAGCTGTAGGTAGATATCTTCACTTGTATGTCAACGTGATGGTCACCTTCCATGTTTTTGTGCTGTGATCCTTTTTTCTCATGAAACAGTCCCATTGGGCAGGAGCACTCTTAAGAAGTAATTTTAAGTTATTAATACTTACCTGACCAAAAATCCTTTTACAGATGTATCTGGATGAAGTCTTCAACATAAGAATGTTGGTATATATAAATGTATATTTACAAATATACATTCATATATATAGTGTATAAATACATCTACAAACAGAATCAAGTGTACTTTTAATACATACTATTAACCTTCATAACCATATAATTTGAATTATCTCCAATAGTTGCAGGTAATAAACTTTACAATGATGACATTTGACTAGCATATTTCCATGTCATGTTCCACAAAGTCATTGGCACCCTGTTCCCTCCCCACATGAAAGCATTTCACTAATCTAATCTAAATCTGTCATTCAGGGACCACAGGTAATGTTTCCAAATTCCTGATTCAACACCATGCTGGATTCTGAATGCACATTTCATATTTTATTTTCTCATCTAAAGCATGGACAATAAATACATTCCTCACTTCTCAGGAGATATATGGACTCAGTGCTGGCATTTATCAAAAATACACTTACATTCAAAAATAGAAGAGATGAGCAATATTCAAGGTTAAGCTACAACAGTCTGGCCATTTGTCTCTTCTCATAACTGGGTCCCAGCCTATCTGTTTGGGTGTCCCTGAAGAGCTGGTTCCATAGTGTTACCTGTACTTCCTTTGTCTCTCCCACTCTGTGGTGACCTTGCAGAGACCAAGAAAGATTCAAGGAACAGAAAACCCTCCATAATGTGCATGTTTAGCCCTGCTTCCAACAGATTACATTCCCATTGTAAGAGTATGAATCCTTTAAAATTAATTAAAGTAGCAGTGTTTTTTCTTCCTTCTTTCTGTTATTATTACTATCATTATATTTAATAGCATTGTTGTAATTTTGATTCATTTAGAATCCAGAAAATTCTCTTTAAAGCACAGAGCAACCTAAAGTTGTTTCCCTAAAGGTGAGTGTTAAGATTAAATAATGGTTTAACAGTCATAAACAGAGTATCTCCAATCACAATATTTCTACTTCACAAGAAAGAAAACCAGTGATAAATGAACTTATAACTCATGAATATAGATAAGAAATGCCAGTAGCTCTCAATTAGCAGTAAAAGAAAAGGAACATCCAAGTGTCTATTCATGCTTTTTCTCAGTTCCATCATCTATGAAATCATCATCTGATTCACTGAGGCTCTGCTGCTCTGCTTTGGCCTCTGGTTATACAATGTTGACCAAAGTAAGGAAATTCTGTGGTCATTATATAATAGTGGAGGTTAAGGGAACAGTGGAGGTTAATAAACAAAAGCATGGGCAAAATATAAGAAATGTAAACTCAAAATAATTTTATGGAATACAAATGAAGTTAGAAAGGAGGATTGATAGATCCTCCAAAGATATTTTGTATTTAGAATCAAAATAATATGCTGTATTTAGCAATGAGGTATGTGAAAATTACATTGTCATTCATAAGAATTTGCAGAACAAAGAAAAATGACTATTCATTAGAGCAATTAACATTTGTATTTCTAATTCTTACCTGAGTCTCATGATGAAGATAAGGTATTTTAATGCACATCTCAGCATTTTAGAGAATTGTGGGCATAATGCTAGTAGAATATATTATTATCGTTATTATATATCAATTTAAAATACAGCTGTTTATATTTTTCATTGTCACATTATTTAAATAGCATTTTGTTTATGCAATAAATACTAGAATATCATGTCTAAAATTACAACTCACATAAAATATAAGTACTGATATAACTAGTAAATTATAGAGAAATACAGAAATTTAATATTGCCATAGATATGCTACACACATTCAGTAACACCATATAATTGTTTTCTATACAACATTATAAAGAGAACAGCATAATATTAATTAAGTGTCATTGACTCTGATGATTATCATTGCAATCATAAACCAGCAGGACACATTTACTCATCACAGAAATAGATATAAATGAAAAAAAGGTGAAAAACAGTTCATAAAAAAGTCATAAAAATGCAAATTGTATAAATACACAAAATAATGCATTACATGTACAAGTCTTATATAATTGACAGTGTTTATTAGAAATGTCTTAGTTGTTTTACATCCATCATATATCTGGTTTAATCTTTACAATAATGCTTTGAACCTGTGAATATTATTTATCTTGTACAGTTTTAGGAACTGAGGCTAAAAGTTGAGTGACATATTTAAACTTTTATATCTAAAAAGGTAAGTAGATACAGCTTTAAATCCAATGTGTGATTACAAAACAAACATACCTAGTTACTCTATAAATTTTTTCCGAATATAATGGATTGAATGATTTCGAGTTGTTCTTAATGTTCCAACAAAGGAGTTTTTCTATGATAAAATCTCAGATATTAGCCTATATAAAAGAATTGGTATGGTATAATTTAAAAGGTGACAATTCTCATTTCTTAAACAGTTGCACTTATATTAGAAGCAAATATAGCAACTATTTTATGATTTCCATTTCAATGTGGATTTCTAAAGACATAATCCTTAAAGACCCAAGATCATATTTGGTCAAGTTACAAATGTATCAAAAGAAACAAGAGCAAATGAAATGAGTCAACTGCTTTTAGCGGTCTTAAGAAAATACCCTATAGGGAAGAAGGAAAGGAGAAGCTAAAACCTCAGCCTCACTATTTCAAGTGCCTGGAGACATCACTCTTCTGCAGCAGTCTAAGGACAGCATTTTTCACTTCTTTGTTGCGAAGACTGTAAATGAGAGGATTCAACATGGGGGTCACAATTGTGTAAAACACAGAAGCCACCTGATCATTTCCCAAGGAGTAGGACTTCCTTGGTTTTAAGTAAGTGAAAATCAGAGTGCCATAGAAGATGGTGACTACCAACATATGAGAGGCAAATGTGGAGAAAGCTTTTCTCTTTCCTGAAGCAGAATTAATTTTCATGATAGTAGAGAGAATGGACACATAGGAAACTGATAATGTGATAAGAGAGACCATGAGGGTGGAACCAGCCAAAATGAAAATCATGAGTTCAGTGTCCTGGGTTACAGTGCATGACAGGGCTAAAATAGGCGATAGGTCACAGAAAAAATGATGGATTACGTTGGAGTTGCAGAAATACAATTTTGTCACACTAAGCACACTGCCTAAGGAATCCATAAACCCTATCACAAAAGACCCAAAGACAAGGGACCAGCAGCGTCTTGTGGACATGACAACGGGGTAGTGGAGAGGATTGCAGATGGCTACATAGCGATCATAGGCCATGGAGGACAGAAGAAAACATTCAGTGCCAGTCAAGAAGATAAAAAAGTACATTTGGGTGAAGCAATTCATGTAAGAAATCTTGTTGGAGGTCAGTAAGTTCTCTATTGTTTTTGGGGTGAACACGCTTGAGTTACTGAGGTCAATGAAAGACAGGTGACTGAGGAAAAAATACATGGGGGTGTGAAGCTGAGTATCCAGGCGGATGACCATTATCATCCCTGCATTCCCCAGCACAGTGACCAGGTATATCAGGAGAAATAGCACAAAGAGAACCAGCTGGATGTCTTCAGCATCTGTAAATCCCGTAAGGATGAAGTAAGGCACAACTGTGTTATTCCATCTGTGCATTGTGCTCCACTCCTTTCACCTATTGACAAGTCAGAGTTCATATATCACAGAAATGTCTTCAAAAATGTTCTTATGAATGATCTGGAATATGTATAATAATTTAATGTCTCTACTTTGATCATAGTGGGTGGTTTAATGGACATGATGGGGAAATAATTTATTATTTTCCCAGTATAGAAATGGGTATAAATTGACATTTGGATGTGATATAATAAAAGTCGATATATTAATAGAAAAAAATGTGTTCTAAATGTTTTTCTTTCTTAATGCCTTATTTCACTGAGAATATTATGCCATAGATATTTCTGTTAGCCATATCTTTTAGATAAGGAAAAGGACATAGTTCAAGAAATTTATCCTCAGTCAGAGCATATTTGTGATGACTCTATGAATTCCAAGATAGACTGACTCCACAGAACAAATACAAATTCTGTATTTCCCATTTTGATTAATTCCAAAAGATTATATAATCAATATACATATATATTACAGAAAGATATAAATATGGTGCTAAGGGAGCCTCTATTAACTTTTTGGTACAAATATGATTTTATACTAATGACAAATCTCAAACTTGAGGACTTGGGTGCTATTTATTAACACTTAAGTAAATAATATTAGTTTCAATTTTATGAAATGGGAAATGTTTTATCAATTTGACATTTTAAATCAAATTCTTCTACAAATATTACTGAAAATAATATTGCTTGTAGTACCTGATTCCATCAACTCCATGGTTCTGTCCCCACAAGTATAGGTATCACATAGGGTGATGTCTTAATGATTTGTCTGTATATTCTTCTGATAGGTATCATTTGTTTTGATACAACTAAAACACTATAATTTTAGCAATACTTACTGTGAGGCAATCTGGTTGAATACACAAACACCTTCTTCCAATATATCAATCTAGAATTATTTCAACCTAAATATTTCAGCACAAATAAAATAAGAAAATCATTTGAGCCAAAGATTTGTTAGTATGCTTTCTTTGTGATAATTCTTTTTAAATATTTGTGTATACATTTTTAAATTTTGATGTAATAATAAAATAACCTAAAATTTTTGTTAATTTTCTGGTCAAGTAGTAGTTTGCTGTCAGTCATTTATGTGTGTAAATATTAGGGAGCCACTGAGAATAGAGCAGAGCAACATTGCCTTGTTCTCATCCTGATGGTTACAGGACAATTCATACATTGGGACAGTGATAATACAATATTTGGTCATCCTTGAGGGACCAATTTCCAAAGATGGTTTTTTGGCCTTCCAAGGACTAAACTCATGGACTCTGGGTTTGGGAAATAGCAGTCTTTTTCTTTAGAAACTAATAAAGAGCCTAGTTTGAACTTCTATTGTGGACTCTATATTTTTGACAAAGTGTTGAAGAAAATATTTCTATATAGAATGTAATTACTCTATTTGGCAATATTCAAGATAAAATGATTTATTTTCTGTAGAGAAATATTATTATATTTTATAATATGATTATATGGTAGTTTTATACAGCACATTGTCTTTTGGTGCATTAAAAAGGTGTATTATTCACACAGACCATTACCTGAAAAAAACAGAGAATTAAGCTCTTTGTCTCAAAAACATGAGACATGTTTTTGTAGCATAGTTTTATATGTGATAGACACATTCATATAAAGATTGTAACCACACATCCACCCAAGCATTTACACACAAACAACACAACTGTAACATCCTCCAGTTTTTCTTCACTCATGATGTATATACCTGCTCAGGTACATATGAGCGCAATTGCACAGTACAATGTCTATAACCAAATATCAAAGACTGGGAGCTTAAACAATAGCAATCTATTTCTCACTGTTCTACTTGTAGGAATCATGAGAGTTAGAGGGCTAGTAACTGGGGAGGACCCTCATCTTCTTTTAAAGGGAGACATTTTCTCTTGTATATTCACATAGACATGATCCACCATGTTTTTAAGCAATGGTCCATGATTCTCATGACAGCAGTATATGAGGAGAAGTTGGATCTTCAGGAGAAAAATGTAAGGATAGGAAATATTTCACTCTAGGTTGAGGAAGACAAAATCAAGGAAGAAAATAATTTAAAGAAAAAGGACACTTTTTGCTCAATTAAATGAAATAAAACATGTCTTCAAGAGGAAGAAAATGAAGAAAAGAGACATATTTCACACCACACTGGGGAAAAGGAGTATGCAAGAGAAAAACCAGAGAAAACAAACATTTCCACACATATCTAGAGAAACAGGGACTATGAGGGAAAAAAATGAGGTAAAAGGACAAATTTCACGAATGGTTGAAGTCAAGATAAAATCTCAAGGAGAGAAAAATGAGGCAAAAGTAACATTTATGAAAATATAATGAGGAAACAAGACAAATGGTGAATACATTTCTACATATGGACAAGGCCAATAGAGCATCTAGGAAGATATCTGAGGCAAAATGACCCTCGTTTGGCCAATGACTGAGAAGCATTGCCTCTCAGCCCAAAATCGTGAGGGGTGGGACTTTTAACGCCCTGGTCAAGGTCAAAGGCACACCCTTAGGGTAGAGTTCTGAGCAAAAGGAACATTTTTAGGCCCATGACTGAGGAGTAGGGGCATCTCTGAGCCCAAAATTTTGAGAGGTGGGACTCTTTTTGCACCTTGCAAGGAAAAACACGCGCACTTTGGAGGGAGATCTGAGGGGAAAGGTCCATCTTGGGGCCCATGGCTGAGGAGAAGCGATGTCTATAGCACAAAATTGTGAGGGGTGGGACATTTTCGCACCTTTCAAGGTCAAACGCATGCACTTAGGAGAGAGTTCTGAGGGGAAAGGACCCTCACTGAGCCAATGGCTGAGGAGAAGGGGCGTCTCTGAACACTAAATGAGAGGTGGGTCTTTTTTCACGCCACTCAGGTAAAACACACGCCCGTAGGAGAGAGTACTGAGGGTAAACAACCCTCCTGCGGCTCATGGCTGAGGAGAAGGGGCATCTATGGGCGAAAAATAGTGAGGGTGGATTTCCTTTGCCCTTTCAAGAGTCACAGGCGAGAACTTAGAGGAGAATTCTGAAGGGAAAGATTGCCCTTTGGGCCCATGGCTGAGGAGAAGGGGTATCTCTGAGGCCAAATAATGAGGGTGGGATTTTATCACGCAACTCAAGCTCAAAAGCACGCCCATAGGAGAGAATTCTGAGGGAAAATGTCCCTCTTTGGGCCCAAGGCTGAGGAGAAGGGGCGTCTCTGAGCCCAAAATACTGAGAGGTAGAACAAATTTCGGGCCACTCAAGGTCAAACGCACGCACTTAGAGATGAATTCTGAGGCGGAAACACCAAATTTACGCCCATGCTGAGGAGAAGGGGCGTCTCTGATCCCAAAATCCTGAGGGGTGGGACTTTTTTCACGCCACTCAGGGAAACACTAGCGCCCTTTGAAGAGAATTCTAGGGGAAAAGGTCCCCCTTGGGGCCAAAGGCTGAGGAGAAAGGGCGTCTCTGAGCAAGAAATCCTGAGCGGTGGGACGTTTTTCGCGCCATTCATATTCACACACGCTCCCTTAGGAGAGAGTTCTGAGGGCAAAGGACCCTCTCTGAGCCCATGGCTGAGGAGAAGGGGCGTCTCTGAGCAAGAAATCCTGAGGGGTGGGACTTTTTTAGGGCCACTCAAGGTCACACAGGCGCCCTTAGGAGAGAATTCTGAGGCAAAAGGACCCTCTCTGAGCCCACGGCTGAAGAGAAAGGGTGTCCTGAGCAAGAAATCGTGAGGGGTGGGACTTTTTTCGCGCCACGCAAGGTCAAAAGCTTGCCCGTAGGACAGAATGCTGAGGGAAAAGGACCATCTCTGAGCCCATGCTGAGAAGGGGCATCTCTGCGCAAGACATCCTGAGGGTGGGACTTTTTTCATGCCACTCAAGGTCACACATGTGCCCTTCGGAGAGAGTTTTGAGGGCCTAGGACGGACTCTGTGCACATGGCTGAGGAAACGGGGCGTCTCTGAGCAAGAAATCCTGAGGGGTGGGACTTTTTTCGCGCCACTCAAGGTCACACAAGCGCCCTTAGGAGAGAATTCTGAGGCAAAAGGACCCTCTCTGGGCCCATGGCTGAAGAGAAGGGGCGTCTCTGAGCAAGAAATCGTGAGGGGTGGGACTTTTTTCGCGCCACGCAAGGTCAAAAGCTTGCCCGTAGGACAGAATGCTGAGGGAAAAGGACAATCTCTGAGCCCATGCTGAGAAGGGGCATCTCTGAGCAAGACATCCTGAGGGTGGGACTTTTTTCATGCCACTCAAGGTCACACATGTGCCCTTCGGACAGAGTTTTGAGGGCCTAGGATGGTCTCTGTGCACATGGCTGAGGAAACGGGGCGTCTCGAGCAAGAAATCCTGAACGGTGGGACATTTTTCGCGCCACGCAAGGTCACATACCCGCTATAGGCCAGAATTATGAGGTCAAAGGAACCTCTCTGAGCCCATAGCTGAGGAGAAGGGGCGTCTCTGAGGCCAAGATCCTGAGGGGTGGGACTTTTTTTGCGCCACTCAAGGTCACACGTGTGCCCATAGGACAGAATGATGAGGGGAAAGAACCCACTCTGAGATCAAGGCTGAGGAGAATGGGCGTCACTGAGCAAGAAATCCTGAGGGGTGGGACTTTTTTCGCGCCACTCAAGGTCACACAGGCGCCCTTAGGAGAGAGTTCTGAGGGGAAAGGACCGTCTCTGAGCCCATGGCTGAGGAGAAGGGGTGTTTCTGAACCAGAAATCCTGAGGGGTGGGAATTTTTTTGCACCACTCAGGTCACACGTGCGCCCTTAGGAGAGAGTTCTGAGGGGAACGGAACCGCTCTGAGCCTAAAATCATGACGGCAGAGACATATTTACGCCAAAGAAGGTCACATGCCGCCCTTAGGAGAGAATTCTGAGGCAAATGGACCCTCTCTGAGCCCATGGCTGAGGAGAAGGGGAGTCTTGAGCACAAAATCCTCAGGGGTTGGACATTTTTCGCATGACTCAAGGTCAAACACGTGCCCTTAGGAGAGATTTCTGAGGGCAAAGGACTGTCTTGAGCCCATGGCTGAGTAGAAGGGGTGTATCTGAGGCCAAGATCCTAGGGGTAGGACTTTTTTCGCGCCACTCAAGGTCACACAGGCGCCCTTAGGAGAGAATTCTGAGGCAAAAGGACCCTCTCTGAGCCCATGGCTGAGGAGTTGGAGCGTCTCTGAGCAAGAAATCCTGAGGAGTGGGACTTTTTTCGCGCCACTCAAGGTCACACACGCGCCCTGAGGAGAGAATTCTGAGGCAAAAGGACCCTCTCTGAGCCCATGGATGAGGAGAAGTG
>JAGFMF010011812.1:0-15445 GCA_019455555.1 Galemys pyrenaicus
CCCTCCCTGGCCGGCAGCAGGGGTCGAACTCGTGCTGCAGTGGCTGCGGTTTGCTTCATAGTGCGTTGCTTAACCCACTGCGCCACCAGGGAGGCCCCTGATTAACTTTTTGGGACACACTGAAGCAATCCATGTGGGTCTGAATTCTAAATTAGCTTGGGACAGCAAGGGGACTGTCATTCTACAGGACAAACTGAGAAAATGAAATCACCCTAAAGAAGACCTTGGTGAAACTATATCAAATTGGGATCAGGTATTATTCATTACCCTCCTTCAGATAAGAGTGAGTCCTAGAAATGGGGTACATTTAAGGCCCTTTGAAATTATCTTTGGAAAATCATTTCAAGCTTCAGTGTTGACACTGCACCAGACGTAGAACAAGAATGTAGTATCAAACAGTATATAAAACATGTCCAGAAAATTTTAGCTGTAACTCACAACTTTGTTCTCTCTAGGATCTCTATGCTCCAGCTGAACCATTGCATCCTTTCAGATCTGGTGGTAAGATCTTACTCACGACCTAGCAGAGTGGAGATGCCCAACCTCAACTGTCAGAGAAATGGTCTGATCCTTATGTTTTTTGGTGTTTTGCCAACCACTCACACTTCTTTGAAACATGTAGGCATAAAAAACCTGTGTACCTCACTCCAGAGTAAAGAAATTCCCAGAAGGCAATGACCTAGAGACCAAAACCCTTTGGTCTTGTCAACCTGATAAAGATTTGAAATACTTACTTAAGAAAAGGGCAAAAGCTTAAATATTTTTTCTCTTTCAGTTTCTATTGCAGGATACCCCAGGGTTACTTACTGATGAAAGCTGGAAACCCTGAGATGATGAATAAGGCTAGGAGCCTTCTGTGGTAACTGCTCTAAACTTTTTTTCCCTTACAAAGTCTAAAGTATGAAGGATGGCGGGGGCCTCTCTGGTGGCACAGGAGGTTAAGTCTCAGCACCATGACGTTATCCACAGTGGAGGCACAAGTTCCATCCCTGACCAGGAAGGTGACCCACATGGCACAGAAGACCTCTCCTGTCTTACCCGCTGCTCCTCTCAGCAGTGTATTTCAGTCAATCCACTTGCTCTGCTCCCCGACTCTGTCTTTGGTGAATCTTCTCACTCCACTGCACCTCTGGCCTACACCCCAGTTCTTGTATAAATAACTAAAATAAGTCTTTTTTAAAAAGTATAAGGATGGCATCTGAAACCACATGACTTCTATTGACACTTTCCAGTTTGGGGAATTTTATTTTGACTCTATGGAAAAAAATGGTCTTGATTTTAACTTTAAATTTTTTATTTTACAATTTTGATGTATACAATATTTTTGTATATGGCTCTACATATGATTTGATGTTTTCCTTTTTATCTCTTTACAAAGTGTCTTTGTAAATATGAGTGAAACTGAAGCTATATAAAATATTCCACAGGGGTTAAATTAAAACTAAAGGAGTATTTGCATCCATATATTGTATGTGTTTAATTATTTCGGCCTCTGGAGGATATAAAAATTGGTACATATAGGGCCTCCCTGGTGCTGCAGACGTTAAAGTCTCAGCACTTATCAAGCTATCACCAGGCATGAGTTCAGTCTCAGCCACATGGTGCAGCAGACCTCTTCTGCCTTGCCAGCTGCTCCCCTCATCAGTGTATTTCAGTTGATCTGCCTGTTCTGCTCCCCACTCTGTCTCTGGTGAATTCTCTCACCCCTCCACCCCCTGAAACTCTGGCCTACACTCCAGTTCTTGTATGTATAAATAAGTAAAAATAAATCTTAAAGAAAATTGGTATATGTAGTGCCTGCAGAAATTTTAAGCTGAGAAATATAATGGGAATTTGTAAAAGTGGTTCCAGAAAGAAGCGTAAGGGATAGTCATTGTTTGAATTGATGAGAAAACTAATTTGGAATTTAATGCTTTGGGTTGTACATCTTTGAAGTTGTGTTATTGAGTGTAATGATTTTCTTTTTACCTGTGTCATTTATGTACATATCACACAGAATAGAACAGCATAAGGTGAACTGGAGACATATATAAATGCCAGGTAATATGGGAGTTGTGAAATAAAAGGTTTTTTCAAAGGTCCTTCTGATGTTCTCCTTCCTTACAAAAAGCACACTGGTTTTTTCTTAAAGGTTTGCTTATCCTCCTCTCTCTCTATGTCGCTTCTCTTTCATTACAAAAACCTGTCCTGTCTTCTCCCTGCAAATATAGATGCCAAAACCATAATGATATAAATATTGAGTTATCTGATATGTATTTTTGTTATGATAAAAATGCCTCAAGAAACAATGGTAAAAATTGAAACAAAAATATAGACCAAAACCATAGAGCCATAATTCTATGTTTAGTGAAAAAAATTGCTCAATAATGAAGAAGAAATAAAGACAGTCTGCTCAAGAAAAACTACAGGAATTTGTCTTTAACAGACCTAGCCCCCCAAAAAGACTAAAGGAAGTTCCACAATAAGAAATAATCAAGAAGGAATCTTGGGACATTATGAAGAAAGATAAAGCAATGAATTGAAAAAATGGGTAAATATAGTAGATTACCCTTCTCTTGAGTTTTATAAATTATGCCTCAGGTCAAAGCAAATATTGTAACACTACCTGATGTAATTTGCCATGATGTAATTAAAATATTTACAAAAATCACATTGTAAATGAGGAGGGTAATAGGAAGTGATGGGGTGTGTTTTCTGCACTTCACTTAAACTGCTAAAAATTTTATACCAGTAGATTGTGATAAGTTATATATGTATATGTCCTATAGTACCTAGAGAAACCACTAATAAAACTTTATAGAGTTAAACCCAAAAACAGTTTGATAAAATGAAATTTGAAAAATTTCTAAAAACCTCTAGTAAAGTAAGGTAAAGAATACAAAGAAATAAGAAATAGGGAGACCAGAGACCACACCCATCACCAAGGCACCCACAGTTCTCAACCATAGCCCATTTTGTCCCCTACCCACTTTGCCTCCCTCCCACTCTGATACTATTTTTTAAAAATCATTTCTAATTTTAGCCTGTTCAATTAATACTTCTATGAACTCCGTATAGCCAGATCTATATTTATCTGCTGGATTATTTCCTGAGAAAATCTTTAAAAGTGTTATTTTGCTGCCAAGGGATCCTCCAAAAAGGGCCTCTTCATATGTATGCCTCTTACAATAGCATAAAAGATTGTGTACTCAACCCAACTTACTTTCAGAACATTAGGATTCTTTTTTTGCTTATCAAAAAATAGAGGTCATCATAGGACGCCTTTGGTGTTTTCTTCAATTCATTAACTCAAATGTAATGTCACTGTGGGTAACTAAGAAAAGACATATTAGAATATATATAAAAATAGAAAGCACCTGTGAAACCATTAGCCAAGGATAAGTAACAGCCCTTTTTTTATTCCATAGAAATTGATTCACACTGTTAATAGTTTCCTAAACCAACTTTCTTGTTTTAACCATTCTTGTACATCTTAATTTCTAATGTCTCTATGTCATTCCATTATGTAGACAGACCTTAAGACAGACCTTAATACCTTATCAATTAGATGCTATCAAAGATTTAGTTGGAGTTTTTCCCCATTTAAATGAAGTCTAGAATGATCTTTCAACCCAAATGTAAATTCACATTCAAAAATGTTTTCCCGAAATTTATATATTTATATATAAATTATTAATATATAAATTAATATAAATATATTTATTATATTACATATTACATATTTATTATATTTATAAATGTTTATATTTGTAAATATAAATATTATATGTTTATATAAATATTTCCTTTAAATGTTTATTTCCTAAATAAATAAACTTTCCTAAAATGTTTATGTAGTTTTTAATGTAGCCCTACATACCTATTACCAATTTATATTTTTGTGGGACATGTAAGTACATGTACTTATTTTTCTTCTGTGCTTTTCTACCCATTGCAAAAATGGAAACTTAAATCACTCTAAATTTCTCTACCCTGTGGTAAGCACTTGTATTAGTTTCCTATTGCTACTATAACAAGTTAACACCAATATAGTGGCTTAAGACAGTTCTGGAGGTCATAAGTGCAAAATCTGACTCACTGGACTAAAGTCAAAGTGTCAGCAAAGCTAGTTCTTTCTCAATACTCTGAGGGTAGAGTTTAAATCCTTGCCTTTTTCAGTTTCTAAAAGCTGTCTGCATTTCTCATTTCATTATCACTTCCTCACAACACTTGAACATCACATCACTCATGCTTCCATTGCCACATGGCCTACTACTAACTGACCCTTCTGTCATCCTCTTAGAAAGATTCTCATGATTACATTTGACCTATTTGGAACTCCCTATCTTCATATCCTTAATTAATACCATCCAAAATGTCCTTTTTGCCATGTAGGGTGACATAGTTACAGGTCTGAGGGAACAGGACATGGGCATCTTTAATGGTCCCATCTTTAATTATTTACATAAACTTTTTATAAGACAATATTGACTGTCATATCAGAGCTTGCATTTTGTATTTAACACTATATATATATAACATCATCTGTTATCCTTTACTGTTCTTCTACTTCATCATTCCCAAATATTTTATAGTGTTTCATTGAAAGGAGGGTCCCTAATTCTATTAACAATTAAACCCATAATATTTGCTTTGAGAATTTAAGACTTGATTTTTACCCATTTAAATATTATATTATGGTCAAGATGTGAAATTGTATCCCTATTTCTCTCTTATTTTCAAAGTCCAATCTAAAGATTTATAAAAGCAGTAAGTGATAAGATGAATGAGTTACAAAAGACAGCAGAGATTTAATAAATATCTCAAAGACGTACAGGAGACGACTCCCATGGGACAGGAAGCATTCTCTATGACAATATCAAAAAGACTTTGTGTCTGTTCTGGAAGGACTAGTGTGGAATAGTTGCACAAGACTACATAACTGAAAAGTGAGTAATCATAGACAAATACAAATAAAACTTTATAACAGCTTAAAATGTTTAAGGAGATGAAAAGGGACTGGAATCCACAAGATAAAAATGGGGTCCTTATTTTTTTTTAAATAATAGGTATTTGAAAAAGAAACAATTAGAAATTCTTGAAATGAAGAAGGTACTCATTGAATGAAAAACCTTAATAGATTGGTCATATAGTTGAGCAGACTCAAAGTTGAATACAAAGTGAATACAAAGCTGATAGGTGTGAGCCACATCTGATTCATTCCTGTGTCCCAGGGTCTAATATAGCAAGGCCAGCATATAGCAGGTGTTCAGCAATTGCTTGTTAAATTGAACTGGGTAGGTTGTCTTTGGGCAAACCTGATATTCAGGGACTCTTCCAGTATAGATATGTCTCAGGGGCCAGGATAACTTTAAGTGGAACTACCTAAGGATTAGGCTAAGTTTGGTCTGCCTCCTTGTCGGTGGGGTTGGCAGTGAAGGCTGTGTAGACGAGATAATTTGGTCCTGCCACTGACCTCAAAGCTAGGTTGTTTCCTGTAAGAGCTAATGATTGACTTCTCTACCGAGTGTCTCTGGCTACTATTGCTATCCCTGTTAGGAATTATGAGCATATTTATTATATAAATTATTAATAGTTGGGTCTATGCTATCTCCTTATTTCTTTCCTCCTAGGCTTTGTATTCCCTCCACCCTCCAATCCAAAAAAAGGGGAGCAGCTCTATGTGCAGCCAATCTCCACATCTGGCCTTAACAGCTGGATCTCAGGGTGATCTCTCTTATTGTCTAAAAAAATGAGTATCTCCTAGGACTGCAATACTCTCTTGCAGAAGGAGAGCAATGCAGGTTGGGACCACCTCAGAGTACCCTCTTGTCTAGAGCCCTCCCAGGCAGGGAAGAGTCTCTTACTTGTAGTGACTTGAGTTTGTATATAGAAGCTTGGACAGAAGGGCAGAAAAAGACTCCCCTAACTACATATCTTCTCCAAAAGAGGACATTCCTGTGCCTCAGCAATTGAAAGAGAAGGTATTCTTAGTGTTTTCTCCCCAGGAAAGATCCCAATCAGAGATCAGAGGGAACTGCGGATGTACTCTAGAGGGCATTTTATGTATAAAATGATTAGCCCATACCTAACCAACACTAAATCTGTAAGGCCCAACCTCACCAAAATTCAACATTTGGTAGGTATTGATGGCCCACAGAATCTGCAAGTGAATTCAGAATGTGCCATATTCCAAATTAATTCACAGAGATAAGAAAGATATTCAGTCCAATGTTCTAAAGGTTTATGGTGGGCTGTATGTTGAAGCATCCTCTTTAAGTCTTGTTTATTGGACACCACTTCCATCCCTGAGTTTCTCCTAGGGTTTGCTAATTCTAATTTGATGTGTGGAGAAAGAAAAGCACCTATGTCGTCTTGAAGGCCTCAAAGGAATGACTGTACTTAGAGAGACTGCACTCCTTCCCTCACCAGAGGCATGTGCTCCACACAAGTCTCACCTTTGTCACTTTCAGGAAACTGTATGTGACATCTATGAACCGGGCTATTTCCCACTCCTGTTTTTGCATCCTGAGCTTCCTTGGGGAAGGTGGGAGCTCTGTCAGGATTGCAAAGAAACATTGCTTGATATTTCTGGAGGTCCAGAAATGGTGATGTTTTACTCTCTGGGTAAAAACCAGCAGGTAAGTTTGGAGGCATGTAGAAAGAGGGCAAACAGGACAGAATAGGGACATTAAACAGAAATAAAAATTCTACACCTAGTCAGCTAAATGGAGCGTGAGAGATGGGACAAGGAAGAGCCTGAAAAAATTTCAACATCACATTCATTCTCTTTGAGAAGAGCTATCACCTTGCCCCTCCCTGGCATGCAGTCCTTCTATGTATTTATTGAAAGTCAACAAATTCAAGTGAGAACAACTGGAAGAAGCGTGTGGTGTAGTGCACCGGAACAGTATGAACCATAGACAAAGACAACTTTAGACTCCAATTCCAGGTCTCATTCACTGGCTGTGTGACCTTGAAGGATTAACCTCAATTGACCTTAACCTCAATTTCCTAGAGCATCAATTGGGAATATTAAAATGGCAAGATCAGCACTAAATGAGATGAAGAGTCATCCAGTAAAGCGCGAGGCACAAATTTAGTTTTTTTAAAAGTTGGTAGCCTTACATTATTGCTCATCCAAATGGTACACTTTCTCATTGGTAGGCTTCTCTCTACTGGTGCCCCCAGAAGAGCTGGTATGCTAGAGAAATCAGAAGCTGAACCAAATAAAAAAAATCAGAGCAAGAAAAACTTGGAACATTTATCAGCTTGTTTCTCCTCCCCCACCCCACAAACATGTACAGATTATGGATCCAAGGAGTCAGACGAATGAGAGGCTCAGTTTAATGCGTAGGCAACACCTACTTCAAGGTCCCAGATCTCAGAATTGGATACATGTCTGCCTCACAACTCCACCCCCATCCCATATTCCAGAACCTCTTTGGCTCAGGCTCTGCAGTTACTCATTTTCTCTCACCGGAAATTACTTCCTTTGCATTTAGTTCTCTTCACAAAACTGCCACAGGGGCGACCACCCAGACGCACAGGGAAGTCTCCCGGCAACCGTGGAGTGCGCTTGCGCAGTGTTCCCCAAGCCCTATTTTGGCTTCTGCACTGAGGCCAGACTTGGGGGCAAAGAGCGTGTACCTCCCCTCTTCCTGACCCCTCCCCTGGCAGTATAGTTCTGTCGTTCTCTTCCTGAGACTGATTTAAATGTGAAGAAAGTCTCTTTCCCATTTGGTAGGAGGTTGCATTTGGGGGTAGCCCTTAGTGACTAAGTGGATGAAAGGGCAGAGCAGCATGAAACTACTGGTCAGCAGTTCCTCCCTTCCCTCCTCCCATCTTCTCACCACACCCCTATCCCCGTCATGCATGACTTTCCATATAACATTCACTACTGAGCCAGAGCTCCTTTACAGGAATTAACTGATATGAGGCTTGGAGAGCCTCCAGCAGGGTTAGAAAGCACCAGGTGGGATCAGGATAAAGAGAGCCAGAACACTAACACTCACCTTAATAACCTGGGTGCCCAAACAAACTGCGCTGGCCGAGGTGACCATGCAGGGCTCCGACTGAATTGTGTCTGACCCAAGATCCAAGACCAGTTGCTTTCAAGAGAGACATTGTTAATTCCCAAGACCCACTCTGAGGATATGAGACTTTGTCATCTCTGTCAGTTTTATCTCTTCCACTCTCCTCTTGAATTCAACATTGTTTGAGTTTATTTTCAGTCTTCTGATTTAAAATGCCCTGCTCTTTTCAGACACTCTCTCCCTCTCCCCAACTTCAGCTTTCTCAATAGAAGTT
The DNA here is from genome assembly GCA_019455555.1 of Galemys pyrenaicus. NCBI lineage: Eukaryota > Metazoa > Chordata > Mammalia > Eulipotyphla > Talpidae > Galemys > Galemys pyrenaicus. The sequence goes on from JAGFMF010011812.1 coordinate 8,290, forward strand.
ACTAAGGAACTTGTCCCCATCCCTCCACGCCACCTCCTCCAGCACCCCTAACACTCCCTCCTCTGCTTGACATTCTGTCCCTTCCTCAGTCCTTCCTGTACCACACTGTCCCCACCCAGCACCTACAGTGTAGCTGGGAGTTACTTCTGTGGACTCAGAGCACTCTGTGCTTACCCCTATAGTACTACTTGCTACCACAATACTATATGATTGCTGGTTTACTGTCACTGCCCATACCCCTTAATTAAGCCTTGGTGCTAAGTTGGATTGCAACCACAGCACTGTTCAGAGAATGGCTTAACAAGTCTTTGTAGAATAAAAGAGTGCTTAAGCATGGGGTCTAATTCATAACACTTTTATTTTTCACTACACTCTGGAAGAGCAAAACAAATACAGGTAAATGTCAATCTTCTTTTACACAACAGTAGACACAAAAGTAGGACATCCACAGATCAGTGATTTTGTGGGGTTTTTTTTTGTTGTGTGTGCTATTACCGTGTTATTTAACTCTAGTGTCAGACTATTTTACTAATTTCAAATGGTTAAGCAACAACTTTATATTCTTTTCCATATCATAGAAAGTTGTAAATATTACCAACACATTTTACACAGCTGTTTGAACTTTTATATTGAAACAAGAAAGGGATGACAAATGAGCAATATCATTTATAAATACTTATTATGAGTCTAACTCAAGGGTATATTAAAAAGTAAACACTATTAGAAATGGAGCACAAATAGCAAGCAGTATTTTAAGTCCCACTTCAGCTTTGCCCTACTTCCAATATGGGGCTTTAATGCCCATTTCCCAACAGCCCTTTTAACTGATGCCACCCAACTGAAGTGATATATTTCCCCCAGACTTCACATAGGGCCAAAGAAGAACATGGAAGTTGCCTCAGATCTGGCTCTGGCCTCCTCATCTTCAACAGCCTCTCTATATTGCTCTGGCCAGTCCTGCGGTCGCTTTTTGTAGAGCCTGGCCATGTATTCCAAGGCTTTCATTTTGGTGGTTTCAAGATGAGCTCGAGGACCCCATAGAAGCTCATATTCAACTGGATTAGAGTAGGACAGCGGTCTGCATTCCAAGTAGCGCTGTCTCATGAGCTTGCAGGTGATGGCATGCTTTCTCCCTACATCCACACCAAATCTCCGAAGCAAGTTCCAGATGTTGGCCTCTTTGACACGGTTGCCCATCAGGAAGATCAAACCCAGGATGGGCATTACATATTCTTGAGTGGGTCTCCCCAGGCTCTCTAGCATCAATTGCTCTTCTTCAGATTCTGGTTGTTGGACGAGGAGGTAAATGTGCTCACTGGTATCAACTTCAATCAGAGAGAACCCATAAAACAGATCAAGGATCAGAGTAGCTCGACTGAGGATATTTGGGAACACGTCCTCAAATTCTTTGCCAGTATGAGCCAATAGTTCATCTTGATGTATAGGCAGCAACTCCTCAGTGACATTAATGGCTAACTGGACCAAATCATTTGCCTTATCATTCATAGTGTCCTCTGACCAGAACTCCAAGCCAGCTGCTTGGCTTCTTTCTTTGGCCTTGTCAGCCTCCAGGGCCTTGTTATATTCTTCTGGCCAGCTCCAGGGCTCTTCATCATGGGCCTCTGCCACAAACTTCAGGGCTTCCATCTTTGTGATTTCCCTGTGGGCTCTAGAGCCCCACAAGAACTCAAATTCTAGAGGACTGGTGCCATATACTGGCCAATACTCCAAAAACCTCATGCGCACAAAGTCAGTAGTGAGGAGGTTCCTTGTGTTCCCAAAGGGATTGTTCATATGGTGGGGCTCATCCAACACATCAACCTTTAGCAGCAGGTCCCAAATGGAGGCTTCTCTTGCCCTGTTACCATTTAGGAGTATATGGCCTAACACCAGGGCCAGAAGACCTGCCTTGGGCACATCCAGGGATTCTGCTATCCAGTCAGTAGTCTGGAGACCCCTCTTGCTGATTAAGTTATAGATGTCAGCCTGGGGATCAAGAACTCTCAGGTTCAACCCAAATACCTGATCCAGGTGGGCTGAGGCTCGTCTGAGGATCTCAGGGAACTGATCTGAGTATTCTCTGAGGAACTCCAGCATCTCTGTTTGTTGGATAGACCCCTCGGTTTGGCTTTTCATACGCATGAAATTCACCAAAGCAATGGACCTGTCTTCTAGAGGGTCATGGACCCTGAGCGCCCCCAAACGTCGGGACTGCTCATCGATCAGTACCTCCAGGTCGTTTGGGTCCTGCGCAGCCTGGGAAGCATTAGCACCCAAAGGGTCCATAGGCGCCTGAGAGCCCTGGGGGGCACTGGAAACTAGCGCGCAGGTAGGAGACCCAGAGGCATTAGTTGCCAGTACCAAACCCCGGCTGTAGCTGTAATCAGCAGTGGTCTCTGCGCTGCCATGGCGTGCATTCTGGCTTACCAGAGACATGGTTCCAGGAGACAGGAGCTGGAAACCGGGAGGTCAGCGATCTGTCGTAGAGCGGATGGTAAGGTTGTTGGCGCCTCGGCACAAAGCCGAAGGCACAGACCCGGAGCTGGGGGGAACCACTAGTGAGAGCTGGTGAGAGGAGCGGTCTTTCTACACAAGCACCAGCCAGCAATGGCCACAAACGTCAGAATGCTTTGCTTTGCCGCAGCCTACGCAGGCGCAGTCAGGATCAGAGACGTGGTGGCAACGCCCCGCTCCCAATCCCCCATTCACACCCCCTACTTCTGCCAGACCCGCGAGACTGAAGTGATTGCTGCTGGACTCAAATTTGTTAGAGAAGAGAATTTAAGAAAGAGGGGAGTAACCAGAGATAAAGCAAAGGGGTCAAAAGAAGGGGGGTGGGTGTTCAGTGATGATCTACCTGAAGGTTTTTTGGTGAGGTATAAAGCATATGCTAATAGGCAGTAGAGGATTCAAGGAGGAGGAGAGAAGGCGGATAGCAAGGAGAAGGGGGAGGGGAAGTGGGAGGAGGAAGAGGAGAAGGAGGTGGAGGAGACGACAGAGGCAGCTAAGGATGAAAATTATTTTATGGATTCATTCAACCTGGGGGTGAAGGGGGAAAAAAAGAAATTCAACCACCCACTCAACAGCCATTTCTTGAGTAGAAGCCATTCATGTACCAAGCATAGCACTGGGTAGGGGCATGCCAGAGGACAAACATCTTTTTTAATGTATGGAGTTTACACTCTTGGGTAGGTTCCAACAATATTGATAATAATGAGAGCTAACCCTTACGGAGCACTTACTGTTCTTAGTTCTTTTATTTTCCCAATATTAAGTCATTTAATCCTGTGTTAACTAATTTTAATGATCCTCATTTTACAGACGAGGAAGCATCCTTACAAATCGATTAGAGAGGTGAATTGACCTGTTCAAAGTCAGTCAACAAGTGGTAGCGATCAGGGTTTGATCCCAAATCTGTCAGTTTTTAGCATATGTACTTTCTCTCACATGATATGTCCTTCAAAGAGTGGCTAGCCCTAATTGTAAAAGTGACTTTCGTATACAGTGAGTAGAAATAGGTGCTCTAATGGAGGGTCAGTTAGTGTATGGTACAAACAAGTGATAAATTTCAGTTTAGTCACAGATGTATTGGATTGGGGGCACATGCTTCAAGGAGGAATTGGGCTCTATGTGGCAAATAAGTTAAGACATGTTTATAAGGGCATTCTAGTGTGAGGGATAAACATCAGAAAAAAATCCACAGATATGCGAGTACAAAGTAGTTTGCATAGCAACCAGTCACTGAGGGTAACTAGAGCCAAATGTGCTAGGATGGATGGGACAAGAGGATGAAGATGATGAGACAGGAATGATTACATTTCTGGTTTCTTCACTTAGCACTATGTCAGAACCATCTGGGGCTCCACGAGGTGGGTACTAATAATTATTAGAGTAAGATCTAATTATTCAGGGGGATTAGTCATGTGTTTGAGGATGCATAATTTAAGTACTTTGTTTAGGAAGAGTGGTCAGCCTTTTATTTTCTGGAGTGCTACCAAAATAATTGGGCTAAAGGGGGCCTCCCTGGTGGTGCATGGGCTTAACTCGCAGCACTATGAAGCATCCAAAGCCAGTGCAGCCTGTGGTTGATCCCTGGCCAGGGAGGTGACCCACATGGTGCAGCAGACCTCTCCTGTCTCACCCACTGCTCCCCTCAGCAGTGCACTTCAGTAGATCTGCCTGTTCCACTCCCCACTCTGTCTCTGGTAAGTCCTCTCACCCCCCCAGGCCTTTGGCCTGAACTCCGGCTCTTGTATGTATAAATAAATACATACATACATACACATACATACATACATAAATAAATAAATATTTTTGAAAATAATTGCACCAAATCCTAGCCCCCAACCATTCTGGCATGTGGAGAAATACTTGGAAGGAGAAAAGATTTACATAAGGTTCTGATATGCAACCACAGTTGAAATCCTTCCTTAAAGAATACTGTTACTTCCTTAAAGAATACAGTTAGCTCACACTCTCGGATTCCTTCAGAGGGCACTGTCTTCACATGTGGGAACCTCTCACTCATCTCTGACATGTTTCTATATTCCAGATGCTTTCTATGATAGCAAAACACTCAGTTCAAGAGCATGGATTTGGCTAAACTGGGCTAGATGTTAGTGTTTATACAAATGAATGTACCTGTTCTACAACGTAGAAGTGTGCAGTTGGTGTGCTGATTGTACCTTGGAAAAATATTGTGGAAAGCAGGACTAATCACTAACGTTCAAACTGCTACAAAGTTGTAATTGAGATCAGATATGACAGAATCCCTCACCCTTGTCTTTTCCCTTCCTTGTCTAGACAGGTGCTACTCAGGGTGTAGATTCAGAGATTTTTTATTCTCTAGTCATAAAAGAAAACATCTTCCCCCTGAAAACCAGCTCACATTTTGACATGAGTTGAACCTTCTACTACCTCTCCATCTAATAAAGAAAAATAACATTGAATGGCAACATCTTACCTCTGAAATGTTATCCTGATCCCACTCTGCACCATTCAAGTCCTTCACAAAGTGGTCCCTGCCCAGCTTCCCATTTTCGTCTTTATCCCCAAGTGCATCCTTTGATGAAATTTGTTCTGTGGCCACATTGAGCTACACTCATGATTTCAGTCATTTCTTTTTTACAGTTCTCTTATCAGTTCTAATTACTGCTAAGTGAAAAATGAAGTAGCTTTGTCTGACTGTTTTCCACTCTAAGTGTGAATATAGAAAGATAAGGTACTCTCCATTCTAAACTTCTTTGGATACTTTCTGAATTTTTTACATTTTAAAAATGTGAATATTTTTCCACACAATTGTTTAGCTTCCTTTAATAAAGTTTTTTTTACTTCAATAAACTGCTTTTACTGAGATATAATATATGCAGAATAAAATGCATAAATCCCATGGAGACCACAATTGATGTCAAATATATATAAAGAAATTGCATAAATCATGATTTAAATGCTACCTGACCACCAAGCCTGTCAAGAAATAGGAAATTCTCCTACAGAACACCCACCCTCCCCTCCAATCTCTGCCTTTGCATTTAATCCTTGGAAGAAAACTCTGTTTTTTTTTTCTTTATTGAGGTAACATGGTTTACAACACTGTGTATGATTTAAGGGAATAAATAGGTCACACTCCTCAGATGTATGTTGCCACACCACCCCCACCATCCAAGCCCCCATAGTCCTTTATAACAGACCCTTGTTCCCACTCCTACCTTACTTGCCCCTCTAGTAGCCTGAATTCTTGCAGGTATATTTCTAGGATTTATTTTGGTTTAGTTTTGTCAGTTCTTTTCTAGGACAATGGACATTAAAGGCAGAAAATTAAGAAGGATGGGAGATGCTAAAATCTCAGTTAAAAGACAATAGCAAAAAATGTTATATTAATAAAAAAGACAATAGCAAAAAATGATAGTTGCCAGATACTCAAAGAGAAAGATGTTAACTGTTCAAAGCTGAAATAAAAATTAAAATGCTATAATTGTTTTAGGGCATTTGGTAATGACAAAAAGCCCTACATTACCTAATTGTCTTAAATTTTCCCCTGCATAGTATAGTTATTAAAAAACCAGGGTTATCAAGAAAAGTTAACTTCTATTTAAAAAGTCATATATATATAAGTATATATAAACATATATAGATGAAAATTTTTTTAAAAAGGTTAGTACTCAAAGGAATACTATAATTGCGCAGAAAATTCACATATGTTAAATCTCATATGCTATATGGATATAACAGATAAATGGTATGTAAATATTTTCTCCCATTCGGTAGAGTGTCTTTTTATTTTACTTATGGTTCCTTTCACTGTGCAACACCTTTTAAGTTTCATGTATACCCAGTTGTTTATGTTTTCCTTGCTATTGGGGACAAATCCCTAAAGATATCACTGAATCTTGACATGAAATATTTTGCATATGTTTTCTTCAGTGTATTATGTGGTTTCTGGTTTTACATCCAACATTTTTATCCATGTTGAGTAGATTTTTGTGTATAGTGTGTGATAGTGGTCAACTTTCAGTCTTTTGCATGCAGCTGCCCAGCTTTCCCAACACCATTTATTGAAGAGGCTATTCTTGTTCCAGTGTTCCTATTTCCTTTGTCATTGATTTTTCCCTTTAGACATGGGTATATTTCTAGCTTCTCAAGTCTATTTCATTGGTCTGTGTCTGTCTTTGTTCCAATATCAGGCAGTTTCAATTATTACAATTTTATAATATAACTTGAAGTCTGGAAGTCTGATACCTCATTTGTTTCTTTTTTTGTAATGATCATTTTTGCTATTTGGGTTGTTTTGTTGCTACATATGGATTTCAGTAGAGTTTATTCCAGTTCTTTGAAAAATTCCATTGAGGGGCCTCCCTGGTGACGCAATGGGTTAAGCAACACACTGTGAGGCAAACCACAGCCACTGGCCAGGGGAGGTAACCCATATGACCTGGCAGACCTTTCCTGCCTCGCATGCTGCTCCCCTCAGCAGTGTGTTTCAGTTAATGTTCTGTTCCCTGCTAAGTCTCTGGTGAATCATCTCACCACCACCCCTTCCCCCCCACCCACACCTCTCGTCTGTAACCCAGTGCTTGTATGCATAAATGAATAAGTTTTTTTTAATGCCATTGATATTTTTATTGGGATTGCATTGAATCTGTAAATTGTTTTCAGT
>JAGFMF010011812.1:27522-39099 GCA_019455555.1 Galemys pyrenaicus
GGGAATTTAAGACAACTATGATTAACATGTTAAGCACAAATACCAAAGGGAGGCAATTTTCCCCCCACAGGGGACATTTGTTAATGTCTGCAGGTATTTACTATTGTCATAAGATGTGCTACCGACATCTAGTGGGTAGAGGCCAGGGTTGATGTTAAATATTCTACAATGAACAGAACAGCACCTTACAACAGAATTATCTGATTGAAGATGTGCATTATACTGAGGTTGGAAACTCTGGAACTGTGTTAAAAGCTCTAATGGAAGAAGTAGAAACTATGGAAGGTTACATCAGTACTTTCACCAGAAAGAAACCATAAGAAATTATTGAAGTGCTAAATAAATCCTAAAAAAATAGAAATTAAGTTGTCTTTGATGGACTCATACATAGACTCATTGCATCTGAGGAAGGTATAACTAATCTTGAAGATGAGTCGAGTAGGAAAATTGTTCAGAACAATCAAGCAGTATGGGAAGGTAACAAATGGTGTAATCCATATGTCATCGGACTCTTACAAGGAGAAGAAAACAGGAAATCTTTGAAGACATAACGAGAATTTTCCAAACTTACTAAGAAACACTATATACTCAAGAATTTCAGAGACAATCAAGTGGGATAAATGCAATTACAAAAATCAGAATGTATGTACACATGTAGGTATATCATATTCAAACTTCTAGAAGCTAACAACAAGCAGGAGATCTTGTGGTCAGCCAGGGATGGGGTCACATTGCCCTCAGAGGAAGAAGTATATGAATTACAACAGACTTTAAAATTTAGGAATGGGGGCTCTCCAAGACAGTGATTAGGAAGATGTAGAACTCACTTCCTACCATGGATACATCAAATCTATAGCTACATATGATAACAATTTCCACTTAATACTAAGTAGCTCCTTTATACTGGAAAATGTAAAAATGGGACCACATTGTGGTAGGTAGGGGAAACTGAGATGCAGCCTCACCATTGCCCACTCTCCGTGTATAGTAATCCAAAATGAAGAGGGAACTCAAAAATCTGGATCTTCTGTCCTAGGAACAAAGGGTTTGTAACCCACATCAGGCACCCCTTCTTTTAAGGCCTACACCAGGAAGAAAAGTCTTCAAAACCTGACTTTAAATAGCAACAGGACTTGTGTGCACAAGCCCCACAGGTTGTAGCAAACTGGAAAAACAAAAACAAAAACAAGCACACATACACACACAAAACAAACCTAAAACTCTTAAAGGTGTGCAGACTCAATTGCTCCATGGCCCAGTACATATGCAGCAGTTTGAAAACAACTATATATGAAATAGATTAATAGGAAATCTTAAATTCTCTGTTGGAGAGGCATGGGTCTATTAGGATATCCTCTAGGGACAGAGGTACTGGCAGGCATCATTTTCCTGGCTCCCACCTACCTTGTAAAGCTAGGGAATGTCATTTTTTCTCACTCAGTAGGTGCCAATTTAACCTTTCCATCAGCAGGCACCATTTTTGCATCCTCTCTCTGCGTTGCTAAAGCTTGTGCATGCCATATTTGTGCTTTCCTGGTGCCATGCTCCACAATGTACCTGTGGGGGTGGGTGGCTTTTATTTGTGCTTGGTACCCTGGTTTTTGCAACTCGATCTCAGGGGACACTCCTACATCGTCTAGCCCTGGAAGTAAGGGTGTCTTGCATTCTTAGTTTCATGGGACTGTAATAATCAAAGATACAGTTGTTGACAGACTACCACACCCAGGCTACAGTACATGATAGCAGACTAAAACACATTCCCAATCTTTCTGAAAAAGATGGCTATTTGCATGTCCAATAGCTTGGATTGGAGTTATGGGCTTCTGGTCTGGCACACACCTGGAGGTTTATGCAGAGGAGCAGAGGCTGGAGGGCACAGTCTTTGTACTCTTCACCTTGCAACAACTTGCTTATATGTCTCAGGAAGGAACTCATACACCCAAATTTTTGCAGCTGCTAATAGGAGACACCTATACATCACCTGGTTCTGCATGCCAGAGGGACTTTCACTTGCCTCTCCCACAGCACTGTAATTAACATAGAAAAATTCTTGAACAGCTACCATTCTCAGGACACAGCAAGAATGTACAGACCCAGGAGGTAAGACATTCTGACAAATAGGACTATAGTGATATCATAATGACTGCATCATGAGGCTTCAAATTAAACAAACATCTGAGGAGTAGTGGTAAACCTTTCTAGAATATTTGGAAGGCAAGGTATATCTTCATATTATCTCTCTACCATACTCCAAAATATCAGTGTTTTTCAGAGTGAGGATTTTATGTATGTCTGGTTCCTTGAATTTTACATCTGGTGCCTTGGCTTTTGTGAATGCCAAATAGGAGATCTCTTAATCCCCTGGCTCTGGCAGCTAGGTGGTGGGAGTGGGGATGGAGGGGGTTTGTGCACCTGAGTCCCATGGGATTGTAACTAGCAGCACTGTAATTAAGAGAGTATTACTCTCAGGGCACTTCACAGAATTTTGTATTTTGTAACTATGTTGTGATAGATATTAACTACACTTATTGTGATGATCATTTCACAACATGTACAAATATCAACTCATTGTGTTGTACATCTGAAAGCTATATATTTTATATCAACAGTATCTCAATATATGTACAAAGAAACCATCGGACAAACAAATTGCCACAGCTTTCTTTGTACTCTGAGGATATCTTGGGTGGAGAGTCTTTCTGGTGATGGTAAAGCTATTTGTACTCTATGATAGACAGACCAGTTTTATGAAATAGATAAAATGCTAAAATATGATGGAATGTGAGTCGTAAATTCTTATTCAAGGATAAAACTTCTTTTGTAAATAGGTATTCCAAATGTTTAGATGAGCTATGACCCTGATCTGTAATAAAATATTTGCTTAAAATAAAAATTATTATAGCAAACTTCTCTTTAGAAACCACGTGAGGAAGAACATGTACGTGCTGAAAGCAAAAAAAAAAACTATTAACCTAGTATTCTATATCCAATGAAAAAAAATTCAAAATTTAATCAATGTGGCTGAAATGTCCTAGATAGAACATCCTCCCAACATTATCAGATGTCACATTTTTCTCAAGCACACATAAAACATTCATTAAAATATACCATATCCTGGAACAATATATTTAATAAAAAAGACAAAAACAAACAAACAAAAAAAACTCAACAAGACCAAAATGTCAAAAATAAACCAAAGAAACTATGGGGAGGGGTGTGAGGGGAGGGCAGAGACAGGGATGAGGGCAGAAAGAGCACAAGGGATTGAGGTGATGGCGCATGGGTGGAATGGTGGTGGGAACCCCCTGGGAACTACAAATGATGTCGAATATAATTAAATAAATCTAATTTAAAAAAAAGAAAAGACATTATGCAAAGTATGTTCTTAAGAAATAATATAATTACACTAGGATCAATAACAGACAGACCTCTGGGAAACCCACACATATCTGAAAATTAATGAAAACATACAATAGTGCATGACATCTCTAGGGAAATTAAATAATATTTTCAACTAAGTGGAAAATTAAAATATAATTATTATGAGATGTGTAACTAAACATCTGCTTAGAGAGGAAACTGTAACATTAAATGCATGTATTAGAAAAGAAAAACAATTGAAATTAATAACCTAAATTTCTGTCTTAGGAAATTAGAGTAAGAAAAAAATAAATGTAAAATAAGAGAAGAAAGGAAACAATAAAAATTAGAAAAAATCAAGAGGAATACAATACGCTAATTCACATTTAAAAAGCTAGCTGTTTGAATAGAGCAATAAAATAGATAAAACTAGAGCCAGAAAAAGTGATAGGAGAGAATTACTGAGTTATTGCACTTCTCTTTGTTTCTCTATAGAGTAAGTTGTTTTGGTTTTATTTTGTTTGCTACTCCCTCAATCCCCCTGGATTCTTGGGGGAAATTATCATTCTTTATTGTTTTAAATATTCTGTTCTTTTCTTTCTTCTCATTGCACGATCGTTTAGTATTTGTCCCACAGTCTTTGGTCTCTCTGCTTTTCAGTTTTTGAGGATTTTATTGATGTAGTCTCTAGCTTAGATGTTCTTTCCTTAGCCACATAATGCATACTAACAAACCCATCAAAATTATTACTCATTTCTGTTACAGTGATTTTTACCTCTAGCATTTGTTTGCTTGGTTTTTTATCTCTGTTTACATTGTCCATTTGTTCTTGCATGCTGTCTTCTTTATCCAATAGAACCCTTAGAATATTAATTATAGGTGTTTTGAAATTCTTAGTCTGATAATTCCAATATCTCCACCATATCTGTTTCTGATGCTTGCTCTGTCACTTCCAATTGTGTTTTTTGCCTTTTGGTATTCCTCCTAATTTTCTCTTGATAGCTGAATATAATTTAACAGGTAAAAGGAACTGCAGTTAGTAGGCCTTGGGCAAGGGAAACATTCTGTGGTCCTATGATTAGGTATCAGTTTTTAGTTATTCTGTATCTCCCAATTATGAACTTTCTAGGTGATTTTTATGCTTTTTTCTCCCTCCTTAGGGTGGAACAGGATGGTTAGAATGAACTAGAGTTAGTTATTTCCCTTCTCCAATCCAGAAGACTTGGGTCATATGGAGTTGAATATTTCTCTACCCCCTGGTCTAACAGACTCCGGCAGTTTCAGCTCTGGTTAACTAGTTATGGCTGAGAGCATACCTTGCTAAGACTAGCAGAGTACTTTTCTGTACTTTAAAGTGTTCCCTTTTACTGTCACCCTGCTGGAGTCACAAAGGAATTTTTCTCTGTTATTTACTGTAGGTCCAACTCCTAGAGATAAATCTCACATTATTGTGGAGGGGCTCCTATGACAAGTCCCCCTAGAGTTTTTAATTCTCGCACTTTTCACTACTAAGCCTCCAATAATTCACCAATAACAGTTTAGGTTTTACTACCTCAGTACTAGTTCCCAATGGAAATTTCTGCTTGCAAGTCTCTGCTCTTCCTGTTTATCCATTTTTGGAGGTAGCAGTTTTCCTGCATCCTTCCTTCTCTTATAGTTCCAAGAATAGTTCTGTCTTTTATTTTTTGTTGGCAAAAAATGGAAAACTCCAAGATCCCTACATCAAAACTAGACACCAACATTCCTTCAAACGTTGTCTTTTGGGGCATTTAATTGATTTACACTTAATGTAGTGACTGGTAGGAAAGGAATTACTATTGCCTTTTTGTTAGTAATTTTCTGTATGTCTTACACCTTGCCTTGTTTCTCATTTCCTTTCTTCCTTTGTGTTTTTTTAAAAAGATTTTATTTATTTATGCATACAAGCACTGTGGTACAGGCCAGAGGTGTGTGGGGGGCAGTGAAAGGATCTACAAGAGACAGAGTGGGGAACAGAACAGGCAGATTCACTGAAATACACTGCCGAGGGCAGCAGCGGGCGAGGCAGGAGAGGTTTGCTACGCCATTGTGGGTTACCTCCCTCGCCAGCGGCAGGAATCGAACTGGTGTCCCAGTGGCTGCCGTTTGCTTCATAGTGCGTTGTTTAACCCATTGCGCCACCAAGGAGGGCCCTCCTTTATGTTTAATTGAATTTTTATGATGACATATTTTGATTCCCTTCTCATTTACTTTCATCTGTATTCTACAGATATTTTAGTTGTAGTTAACATAGAAATTATACAAACATCCTAAAGTTATAACAACCTATATTAAAGTGATACAAAATTAAATTCAGCTGCATGCAAAAATCTGTTCCTTTACAACACTGTTCACCTTCCATACTTTGTGTTACTGATGCCACAAGTTACATTTATTATGGACTCATAAATATAGATTCATATTTTTATGCTTTTGTCTTTTAAATAGCATAAAATAAGTAAAAGTAGAGTTATAAACCAAAACTATAGTAGCTCAGGTATTTATATTTGATTATATATTTACCCTTGCTGGAGCACTTTATATGTCATACAACTGAATTATTGCCTAATGTCCTTTCGTGTCAGCTTGAAGAACTTCCTTTATTATTTCATGTGGGGTTGATCTTTTGTTTATCTTGGAATGTTTTGATTTCTTCTTCATTTTTAAAGGAGAGTTTTGATAGATATAGTACTCATAGTTGTCAACATACTTTTTAAGCATTTTAAACACATGTATCATTTAATTGTGGACATATTCTTGAAAAATGTATCATTTTTTGGTGCAAACATCAAAAAGTAAACTACTATAACCTAGATGGTATAGCCTACTACACACTGAGGCTGTCTCCTATATAGGCTGTTGCTTCTAAGCTAGAAACCTGTATAGCATGTTACTGTGCTGAATACTGTAGACAATTATAACACAACAGTATTTGTGTATCTAACTAGACAAATAAAAGATACAGTAAAAATATGATATAAAGTATTTTAAAAATGGTTCCTCTCTAAAGGGTGCTTACCATAAATGGAGTTTGCAGGAATGGCAGTTGCTCTGGGTGAGTCAGGGAGTGAGTGGTGGATGAATGTGAATGCGTAGGACATTACTCTATACTATTGTAGATTTATAAGCAATGTACATGAAGGGTATGTTAAATTTATTTTAAATTGTTTTCTTTCTTCAGTGATAAATTAACCTTAATTTAGTGATCTTTTCAATTCATAAGCTTTCAATTTTTTTAAAACTTCTTAACTCTTTGTAATGACACTTAAAATCACATTGTACGTTTTATAAAAATATTTTATTTCTTTATATTCTTATTCTATAAGCTTTTCTTCTATTTTTAAATTCTTTTACTTTCTTTGTTTTCTAATCTTCTATGTTAAAAATTTATACACAAAAGCACATGTTAACCTGGGCCTATACAGGATTTGGGTTTGGATCATCAATATAACTGTTTTCCACAACTTCACATCATCTCACGGAGTGTGTTCAGGGGTGATAACTTACATTAAACTGTCATTACCTATGACAACAATACCATCTTCCAAATATGTCAAGCCTGCCTGAGGCTCTATGATAAAAGAAAGAGAGAAACCAAGAAAACCATCATAGATTTGCTTGTAAAGAGATAATGCACCATGAGCATTCTTCTCTACTAATGAAAGGTTCTAGTGTTGGGGTTTTGTTTATTAGACATTCATTTGTTTTTATCAATTTTCTTGTCTATCCTTGATCTGCTTTTCTGCATCTGCTTTGAGTTCTTAGAATTTCTTTTTTTTTTAAGATTTATTTATTTATGCACACAAGAGCTGGGGCAGAGGCCAGAGTCATGGGAAGTGAGAGGAATCACCAGACAGAGTGGGGAGCAGAAGAGACAGACTGACCGAAACACACTGCTTAGGGCAGCAGCAAGCAAGGCAGGAGAGGTCCGCAGCGCCATGTGGGTCCCCTCCCTGACCAGAGGCAGGGATCGAACTCATGCTGCAGGGGCTGCACTCTGCTTCATAGTGCATTGCTTAACCCACTGCGCCACCAGGGAGGCCCCGAGTTCTTAGAATTTCTTTACGATGGCGAGCTTGAATTCTGTATCTGAGGGTGGCTTGGGGTCACTGCTGTCTAGTGGGGCCTTGCATGACCTGAACTGGAGCTTGAATCAATTCACGCCATGCTGGTGACTCTAATGTTTTTCTTTCAGGAATGGTTTGTGGTTCCCAATGTGAACATTTTGCACTTATATTGTGTTTTGTTAAGTTTATTCTAGGCATTTGCATCCACTTGATGTTTCGGCAAATGGAATTTTTTTCTTCATTTTTTTTTTGGATTGTTCATTGCTAGTCTTCAAATTCAAGTGATTTTTTTGTATACTAGTGCAACATTCTTCAACCTTGCTGACCTATTGTTAGCAGGAATAGGTTTTGTGTGTGCATGTGTATGTGGATGACATCAGATTTAGTATATAATCATGTCATCTTCACATAAAGATATTTTTTATTTCAGCCTTTGCAATCAGAATGCTTTTAACTCTTTAAAATCCTAATTGCCCTACTTAGAAAGCCCAGCCCAATGTAAATATAAGTGACATAAGTAAATATAAGTGATATATATTGTCTTCCTTCTGATATTATGTGGGAAAATTTCAATCTTAGAGCATTAGTTAGGTTAGCTGTGCATTTGTAATAGATAATTTTTATCAGGTTGAGGAAATTCCCTTGATTCTTAGTTCACTGAGTATGTTTATATTATGAGTGAATTTTGTCAAATGTTTTATACTGTATCTATTAAGAGTATTATGTAGATTTTTATCCTTAATTACATGAATTTGGTGAGTTACAGTGTTTAATTGTCACAGGTTGAATTAAACTTCTGTTGCTAGGATAAATCACACTTGATCATAGTATTTAAATTCTTTTTGTGTTGCCAGATTCACTTTGTTGATGTTTTCTTCAATCATTTTAAGTCTATCATGTATAAATGATATTGGTCTATAGTTTTCTTGTGATGTATTTTTGATTTTGGTATCAAGGTAATACTGACTCCATTGAATCAATTATGTAAGGTACTCTCTTCTCTTATTTGCTAAATTTTTGAACGTATGGGTAGATTTTTAGAAGGAAACCTTTTGGTAATAGGCTTTTCTTTTGGTACTAGGTATTTGTCAAGAGTTTAATCAAATTTCTATTTGAGTCAGTTTCAGTAGTTTATGTATTTCTATAAATTTGTCCATATCCTCTAGGTAATGTAATTTGTTGGCATACACTTGCTAATAGTATTACTTCATAATCTTTTTTATTTCTGTAAAAGTTAGTACAGATGTCCCCTCTTTCAATCCAATTTTTTAAAAAGATTTATTTATTTATGCACACAAGAGCTGGGGTACAGGCCAGAGGTGCGGGAGGAGAGAGGACTCACCAGAGACAGAGTGGGGAGCAGAACAGGCAGATTCACTGAAATACACTGCTGAGGGGAGCATCAGGTGAGGCAGGAGAGTTCTGCTACACCATGTGGGTCCCCTCCATAGCTGAGATCAAATGCTGTGCTGCGGATGCTTCATAGTGCAGCGCTCAACCTGATGTGCTACCAGGAGGCCCCAATCCTGATTTTTGTAATCTCAATGTTGTTCTCTTCTTTTTAATCACCTTAGCTAAAAGTTTGTCAATTTTGTTGATCTTTTTATGCAGTAACAAGTCTCTTTTCTTGCCCCACCAGATAAACATCCCTAAGAAGTTTAACAAGTTTGTCTTCTTGCTTGCATTAAAATGACATGATGACCCATCCTATCTTCCCTTTGCAGACCCTTGCCCATCTCCCTCCCCTCCCTTTTTTTTACTACTTTGTATAAATACCCTCCCAATTTGGTGAGCCAGAGCCTAGAGCTGGGTGCCACTTCAGCTCTCTCAACCCCAACTCTGACTTCCAATGATGGAGCAGTCCCCAAGGTAGCAGGCTAGGGCTTATCAGTCCGTGCTGTCAAAGCTGGGCCTGGGCATCCCGGTGGCATCCTGATCCTCCTGCTGTGAGGAAGCACCTTCTTTCCTGGAGGATGAGGGAAAGACCCAGAAGCTGCCAGAGTTTTCCTCTGGGGAACTTGCCATGTCCTCCTTGAGAGAGTCATAGCTCTTTTCTGCCCCATGGATTCATCTTTGAGGAGATGGAAACTGGATTGGAAAACTGAGTTCCCCTGGCATTTGGTGTAATTTCCCCAGGTGTGCACACCGAGACCCTCGACTTAACACATTTGGGAGGGATCTGAGTCTCCCTCAGGGAGAGAGTTCAGTTTCCCTAAATTTGGAAGGGTTTTGGGGCGCCGTTCGTGTGTTAGCCTCGGTTGAGTGGGAGTTGGGAAACATTTGGTATATTTGGTATCTGATATTTGGAGTTTCCCAGTCTTTTTGGAAGCCAGGGATTTGGTTAAAAAATTATGGGAGATGCCATATTTGTTTCACCTGAAAGCTCCTTGGGGAAAATATTAACTGAGTGGTTGATCTTTAGTTAAAAACCTATGTTTAAGAAGCAGCTCCTATCACTCTTTCCTTGCAGGAGCCCCAGGAACAACTGATAGTGGCGGACAGACTGCTTTTCTAACGAAAGCCAGGCAATAATCTCTCCTTTTCCACACTGGCTCCCTCAAGAATGAGTGCGTTTTATCTGTCCTTCTAAAATCTTACCCTGAAATCCAGCATAAGTTTGGGTGCTTTTGCTATAGATAACCCTGACCCTTCTGGGACATTGGCTAGATAGCTAGAAGGATTGGGTTGTTCCAATGACAGCAGTGGGCCTGAACCAGGGCTTCTATTTCCTTTCGTTTTCTCTACCTTATTTTTTCTTCACTTTGTGAATCTGACCTTTGTGTCCCTGTAAGGAACTCAAGCAAGTACCTGGAATCAGGTCTTGGATAATTTAAAAATTTGATATTTTCTGCCTTTTATGAGTTTAGTCAGACAACTAATTCAGTATATACGTCTCTATAAAATTGGATGTGGTATAAGCTGAAGAGATAGTTCTCCACTTTAAGGAGACCTTTCTTCCTTCTCCAAATTAGCTGGCCTCTTCTGATCACACTCTTTGAGACTTCTGGGATCAGGTTCAGTTGGTTTTGTCAAAATTACTTTGGACTTTCTAGTCAACTATAAAGAAGCTTACTGGCTGGTGGAAAATTTCTAAGCTTTTCATTGGCCATTAAAAAATTAGAGGTTTCTCTAAAAATCCGTTTCTTATTAAAATTAATCAATTTAGGGCCTTCCTGGTGGCACAGTAGGTTGAGTGCCGCAATGTGAAGCATCCGCTGCACTGCAGCGTGAGTTCGATACCCAGCCAGGGAGGGGACCCACATGGCAGGGCAGACCTCTCCTGCCTCGCCCGCTGCTCCCCTCAGCAGTGTATTTCAGTCAGTCTGTCTGTTCTGATCCCCACTCTGTCTCTGGTGAATCCTCTCACCTCCCGCCCCTCTGGCCTATACCCCTGCTCTTTTATGCATAAATAAAAATCTTTTAAAAAAATAAAATTAAATTAATCAATTTAGTAAGTAAAAAACCACATAGTAGGTGTTTGTGAACAATATTCCTTATCAGATTTCTGATAAGAGTCTAAGGCAACCTACAAAGTAAGATCTTAATCTACCTGTTCTCCTATGCTCCTCATAATCCATGAATAAAGTATCTTTTGTCTTTCCTAGTAGCAGGCCTAATCTGTGAGGTCAATGAGAAACAAAGACTTTGTGAAGCAATTTGAATTTTCCATCCATGTCTTTAAAATGGTTCCAGTCTTGGGCCCTGAAGGTTTTTAAATTATTAAAATGGGACACTTATTGTAACATGTAAGGATTTTAGCTTCCACCCCACATTGGAAACTTCCCTGATATAAAATTATATTAGAAGAAAACTTAGATAAATGGATATATCAAACATAAGTTGTTGGAGGAATTAGTCTATTTTTGTCTTGAAAAGGGTTAGAGTTCTGGTGAAACTGTCTACCCATCCAAAATCTCTTTTAGGAATATAAGGAGAATGTGGCCTTAGAAAACTGATATCAAATTTTCTGACCAATTTTTTTTTAGAACCTAAAGGACATTCTTAGAAATATAAACTAGAGAAATGTCTTCTCATCTAAAGGAGTTAGCTAAAAAGGAATTTTTTATTAATTATATTTGACATCATTTGTATTCCCCAGGGAGTACCCACCACCATTCCACCCATGCACCAT
>JAGFMF010011813.1:0-11986 GCA_019455555.1 Galemys pyrenaicus
AAACATCGGGGTGCAGGTATTCTTTTGAATCAGTGTTTTTGTGTCTTTTGGGTATATTCCTAGGAGTGGGATTGCTGGATCCTATGGAAGTTCCATTCTAAGTAGATTGAGGAACCGTCATACTGCTTTCCATAATGGTTGAACCAGCTTGCATTCCCACCAGCAGTGCAAGAGAGTGGAACAAGGCGTTTTTAAGAGCGATTTTGAACAGGAGTCAGATGGTAAAAATAATAATAATAATAATGTGATGAAGGTAGAAAGAGCACAAGGGACTAAGGTGATGGTGCACTGGTGCAATGGTGATGGGAATTCCATGGGGACTACAACTGATGTCAAATATATATAAATAAATAAATTTTAAAATAATAATAATAAATTAATAAAAATCTTAAAAGGTCCATCATTAAACTCTCGATTAGAGGTCTTTCAAACATCCAGCTCAGGGCCTCCCTGGTGGTGCAGGAGTTAAAGTCTCAGCACTGTCAAGCTATCACCAGTCACTAAGCACGAGTTTGATCCCTGGCCAGGGAGGGGACCCACATGGCACAGCAGACCTCTCCTGCCTCGCTCGCTGCTGCCCTCGGCAGTGTGTTTCAGTCAGTCTGCCTGTTCTGCTCCCCGCTCTGTCTGGTGAATCCTCTCACGTGCCTCCCCACACCTCTGGCCTGTACCCCAGCTTTTGTATGCATAAACAGATAAATGTTTAAAAAAATCCTGTTTTAAAAATAATCACTCAAAAAAAGATTGACACTTGTGGAGATGGAGAAGTTCTGTTAATGAGGGATGCCAGGAAGCTGCAGTGTTTGCGATTCTGGAAATGCAAGAGGCAGGCAAGGGGGCCTCTGGGGCTCAGGCTGGGAGTCGTGGACCCGGTGCTGGGACAATGCCAGTCACCTTCCTGGGGGACACTGTGCCAACTCAGGCAACCTCCCGACGCTGAGGCCAGGAGACCGCGGAGGAACCCAGAAGCCGGTCCCTACGGAGGGAGAGGGGGACCTTCCTGGACAGTTTCACTGGGGCTCCTGCTGCAGACTTTGTGTGTGTCTCCATGTGTCTTCATGTCTGTATGTGCGTCTGTCTGTCGTTGTATCTGTGTATGTGTATTTCCTCTATTCTATTCTTAGAACATAGTAGAAAGAGAGAGGAAGTGTTTGCGAGACTCACACACTCATAAATAATTAAAAATCCAAAGAAACCACCAGAGCTAAGCCTTTCCATGCTTTAGGGGCCACTTACCACTGAAAGAATCTTCCAGGGCTCACATCTCAGAGAAAACTGCTAAAAGGCACACTTT
This sequence comes from Galemys pyrenaicus, assembly GCA_019455555.1. Lineage (NCBI taxonomy): Eukaryota > Metazoa > Chordata > Mammalia > Eulipotyphla > Talpidae > Galemys > Galemys pyrenaicus. Next base: position 1,295 of record JAGFMF010011813.1, read on the forward strand.
GGTTGTCATGTCGGTGATCAAACATCCTTGATTTAAGTGAAACACACCCCTTGCTTTGTTTAAAACAGGTCCAGACTGGCCTGCACTTTTGCACAGCCTGGACAGTTGGCAAGCCAGGGTCAGGTCTGCAGAAGAGAACTCGGGGGCCTCCCTGGTGGCACAGCAGGCTGAGTGCTGCACTGTGAAGCATCCACGGCACGGCAGCGCGAGTTGGATCCCCGGCCAGGGAGGGGACCCACATGGTGCAGCAGACCTCTCCTGTCTCCCTGTCGCTCCCCTCAGTGTGCATTTCAGTCTGTCTGCCTGTTCTGTTCCCCACTCTGTCTCTGGTGAGTCCTCTCACCTCCAGCTACTCTGTACCCCAGCTCTTGTATGCATATAAATAATCTTTAAAAAAAAAAAAAAGAAAAAGAACGCTGGGCGTTTCTGGCCTGGACGGGACCCACTGTGACCTCCCCTCCTGCCGGAGTGGTCACTGGAAACTTGGTCCTTGCGGTCACCCAGGTTTCCTGCTCAGCAGGACCCAAGCCAGGCACGCTCTGGTTGGGGCACATAGTCGGTGTCATTTAAGTAGCTTTTCTCCAGGCTCCTAAGAGGTTTCAAACTTTATTGGTCTCTCATAAAAAATAAACCAGCGTCCAGCACTGTGCCTCTGGGGCCCGGGCAAACCTTGTGCTCTTGGGACATGGCTCCTCCCCAGTGGTCGAGGGCCTGGAAGGTCCATTTAGAGTCTGCGTGTGCGCCTGGCTTTCTGCTGACTCCCCGCTCCCGGCTTTCCAGACATTTCCATGGTGCTGCTGTTATAAAACTACCATCGGCACCACCGTGAGCCTCTTACTGGCCTGGAGCCACAGGGGCTGAGCTCTCATCCACCACACAGCACTGGAGCCAAGCGGAGCAGGCGGGGAAGATGGCAAGAGAGTGGACGGAATGTTCCAGAACCCCATCCCTGCTGGTCCTCAAAGAAGCCATGTTTGCTTGATGGACACCCAAGGGAGTCCAGCTGCCTCCTCGGCCTTTGGGGAGGGGACATGAGAGAGCCAAGGGGCCAGCCCCACGGCCATGGAGCCCTCCAGGGCAAGGCTGGCTGGGCTCAGGTCCTCTTGACCACACTGTACTGGGGCTCCGACTGCCTCTTGACCACACTGTACTCAGGCTCCGGCTGTGTGGGCCTCTGGGAGGGTATCCCTCTGGCTGTCGAATTCTGGTTCGGGGTGTCAAACACCACGGTGGAGTAGTGAAGATCTTCCTGGGGCACTGCCTGCAGAGACCAGGGCATCAGGAAAGGGGAGCCCCAGTCCTGGGAGTTCCAGCCTTTCCCTTGGTCTGGGCCTCTGTCCACCCACCTGCTGCACCCCAGCTGGTCAGACAAGGCACAGAGCCCTGGACATAAGGGTCAGGAGTCCCCAGGGCCCACACTGACACCTTAGCCACCGCACAGGGAAAATAGGGGCATCGCTAGACCTGGGGCACAGGCCTAAGTCTGAGGCGTAAGTCTGTCCCCATCTTCTCCACTATCTTGCCCCTCCCGGGTCTCAGCCTGAGCTCTTCCACCACTGGGCGGATCACAACCTGAGACAGCTCTGCGCCTAAGGGTTGACTTAGGGGGTCGCTGATAAAAACCTGGAAAGCAGAGTTGATACCCGAGAGATGCTGAGACCCAAAGAGCAAGAAGTTGGAAGGTCATGGGGTGTGTGGTATACAGTAGGTGGTTAATTAATGCTGCTCCTTATGGACTATCAAGATTGCCTCAATAATGCCATCTGCCATTGCAGACCCCAATCAAAATGACACTAAGCTCTGGCAAAATGCACACTCCCCCCATTTTCTGTGTGTCCCCCTACTCTCCCATGTTGGGGTGTCCCTGGCACTTACCACTGTGCTGTACACCACCTCCGCCTGCCTGGAGTCCCCATGCTCTCTCAGAAGGGTCTGTGTCTTCATCTCCAGGTTTTCATAGCAGGGCTCACCCTGGTGGGCAGGGCATACAGGGTCTCACTGGGGACCTACGGAGACCCTCTGTGGTCCAGCCCTCATTCCTTGCCTCTCTGCAGACATCTCCCCTTCACCTCTGGGTGAAGATGTCCCCCACCTCTCTGCTCTGCCTGCCCCATTCCCCCTCCCTGCCACTCCCTGGCCCCCTCTGGCAGTATTTGAATGCTCCCAGGTCAGCATGTGAGGTCCCCCCTCCACTGCATGCTCCTTGGGGAGAGGGACAGATTGGCCAAAGTTACAGGACCCAGTAACCAGGTCCCCTGGCATCATTCTGTGTGCTCAGGGAGAGCACCTCATGCATCCATCCATGCCCACCCAGACCTCCCCTGCCCAAGGGGACTGTCAGCCCACAGCTGTCCATGCTGCTGCCTGGCCACCCAACACCCATCCGGCTGCCCCATTCTTACCTGACTGGAGTTGCGTGGTGGCGCTGAGTTCTTACCAGCTAAGAGGAAAGAAAGGAGTGGAAACCAGAATAAGGACAGAGAGGAGGTCCCTAAGATTCATCTGCAGGGACATTTTCCCTGGAGGCTTTGGTGTGGGGACCTGCCACTTGATGCGTGCAGTGTGGAGGAACTGGGTGAGTGCATGAGAGTGAGGGAGTGGGAGAATGAGTGAATGAGTGTGTGAGTGGGTGAACAAACGAGTGAGTGGGTGCACGTATAAATGAACCAGCTGGAAAACATCTCGGGGAGACCTAAACCAAGCTAGTTCTCAAAACACACGTGTAAGTGTCTGGATGGGAGAAGGCAGGACAGGAAGCACTGTCTCTTGGAGGACCTGCAGACCAGATGGAAGGTTCTGGAGGTCTCTTTCCCAACAATGGGACTGGACACCACGTCCAACATGGTTAAGATGGCAAAGTTTATGCTATGTGCTTTTTGCCACATTTAAAAATGTCAATCTGAGCCTCCCTGGTGGTGCATTGGGTTGAGCACCGCACTATGAAGCAGCCACGGCACAGCAGCGCGAGTTGGATCCCCGGCCAGGAAGGGGACCCACATGGCACAGCAGACCTCTCCTGCCTTGCCTGCTGCTCTCCTCAGCAGAGTATCTCGGTCCATCTGCCTGTTCTGCTCACCACTCTGTCTCTAGTGAATCCTCTCACCTCCCGTGACTCTGGCCTCTACCCCAGTTCTTCTATCCATAAATAAATAAATAAATATATTTTTTAAAGTTGGTAACTATTTAAAAAAAAGTCTATCTTTGGCCTCATCCAGATGGGCTGACTCAGAAATGCTGGAAATCTGTGTTTCAGCGAGACTTAGGAATAAAATGAACACAAAGTGTCCTTACAGAGACCCGGTCAGTATGGGACATGCTAACTGGGAGGATAGGTCTCCCCCTGTGGCCCCTGGCCTGGGGGTGCGCCCCTCACAGACAGGAGGCGAGTGAGGGCTCACGACTGGGGGCTCACAGCCCTGCCTGAGACCCAGTTCCTGCGCCCTGGTCTGTCCCCTGGCGGGGCATCTGTTGCACACACAGCAGAGGTCATTGGTCAGGTGCCCGGCCAGCAAGCCCACAGCCTGCAGGCCTGGATGCCTCAGGGAGAGACATTTCAGCCCCCAGGGAACCCCAAAGTCAAAGGCAAGGCACAGGACCACGTGAGCCCTGTCAGTTGACTCAATACCCTGCAATCCTGGACAGGACAGGCCTTCTGAAGGGGAGGAGGTCCCGGGGGAGGGGGGGAGGAGGCCTCCTTTCCTGCAGTGGTGGGAGTTCCAGTTTTGGTGTGGGGAACTTAGATTCTTCCTTGTGCTTTTATTTTTCCAACTTTCAACAACAGTGACAAGCTGCTTATTGGAAGGGGAGCTTTCTAGGTGAAAGGGCAATGAGGAGACTCAGATGTAAGGCCGCCAGGCTGGGAAAGTCCCCAGCACCTCATGTGACCTGAGGCCAGGGGGAAGGCTGGACTAGGATCGGACAGCAGACAGCGGTGGGGAAGAGGAAGGGCTTCTATTCCCAGCGCCAGGCAGAGGCCTCTGTCTCCTCTCAAAATGCCTGCGTACTGGGGGGCTGGACCCCCCAGGGGGTGACTGGAGCTGAGAGTGTGAGGCAGGGGCCCACCTGCCCCCCCAACCTCCCAGTTTGCACCCTCTCCCTGTGGTGCTACAGCTGTGGAGGGAGCACCCCACCTGCCCCCTGCAGCCTTTGAAAAGCTTAGTTGCTCACAACAAAGACCCCAGGCAAGAGCCCTCTGCTTGGGAGCCAGGAACCTCAGCCGCTGATCTCAGGCCCTGATCCCTCCCCCAGGGAACACAGGCCTCCAGCCAGCAGCCAGAGGCCACACTGTGCCATCTATTCAATTGGCTCAGTGTCCACTGAGTGCCTATTCAGAGGAGAGTGGCCATCCCAAAGAGCGCCTGGACTCCCTGGGGATCTGCAGCAACCGAAGATGTTAAATAATACATTAACCTATAAAAGACCTACTGTGCGCCTTCTCCAGTGAGGATGCTGATAGAGAGGAGCTGATGGTGGGGGGCAGGCAAGGATACAGTGGTGTGATATGGGCCATGATGATGCAGGGGCAGGGTTTTACCCAGAGGGTGAGCTACTGTTGAGGGTCAGGAAAGGGTCCCAAGAAAAGAACTTTGAGGAAAGCCTTTGGGCCCCATTGGGGTGAGCACAAGGGCACCCCGTGTTTCCAGAGGGAATGCAGACGGGGCAGCAGGTCATGCCTTTTGCCATGTGACAAAAAGTTGGAGATGGCTGCTTTCCGGGCTAAGGGGGTGCTGACTGTCTTGGGAGGCCTGGACATTTAAGGGTTTTGAATGGAAGTGGGACACAGCTTTCCAGGGCAAACACCCCAGGTCCTAATGTGGGGAAAACCCCTTTCTGGGACACCTGCTCTAGGCCAGCTCTGAGGGTGATCCCCAGGACCTGCATTCCGAGGGCCTACATTCAGTGTTCATTCTGGGGGACAAGGACACAGCTTCCAAGACCACAGGGTGTGGTCAGGACCTGCCTGACTGGGGACACAGGGGTGTGAAGAGCTAACTCACCTTTGACCTGCCTCGGAATCATCCTCCAGGCCAGCAGCGAGATCCCCAGCATCAGAAGCAGCACAACGGCTAACAGGGAAAGCATCCTGGGGGGATAAGGATGGTGAGGGCTGGGGGCAGGGGCAAGATGCCTCCCCTCCTTGTTTCAATGCCCAGATATGGCCACATTGAAAAAGAAAAGAGAGAGAGCATAAAGTCTCTCTACACATCTCTCCCTATTAGCTACCCCCACATAAACATATACTTAAGAACTGTCCAGAAACTCTTCACTTGGATACAAGAAAATATGCATGCACATTTTCTTCTCTTGTTTTTAACAAAGGAGGCAGAGTATACATGCCAGACTTTACATGGTCAGGTATTGCTTAACCAAACATTCTGAAAAACACAGCTCTGAGTGTCATAGGATGTAAGTACACAGACCTGGATGATGCCGCTCTACTACATGCCAAGGCTAGACATAGCCTCCACCGTACCCCGTGGGGTCACACCCATGTTTATGCTAATATGAGAACATTCAGGATGGGGCTGATCAAATGAATATGATCTGTCATGGACTAAAGCATCAAGTGACACATATTGACACATCTGGGAGAGCCTTCTATGACAGTTCATAAAGATGTGCCCTGCTCTTTTTTATAGCTGCATAATATTCCACAGAATGGGCAGACCATAAGTGCTTAACTCTTTCCTTTGAATGGGTGGTTCCCCTAGTCTTTTGCAATTATACATTGTTGCAAAAATACCAGAAAGCTCTGCCTTCTGCCTGGTGGACAGGCATAGCCGATTTACTGTGATTTATTGCAACACTACTCTAAACCCCTTGCTGGCCTTTGTCTGCTTCTTCTTGCCTCATTTGCAAACACGATGTTCTAGTCTTTTTCTTAAAGATGCTCTCCTTTCAAAGCACAGGCTTCAGACACACAAACTTAGCTCTGCCCCCATGTGTGTATCTGGAGGCTAGTTTCTGACATGTCTGAAACTTGAATTTAATATTAAAGTTGTCGATATTAAGGATGTGACATGGCATGACCTGCAGCCTGTGGAAGGGCTTCAGGGGGTCAGAGCATAAGAAATCTCACTGACCTTTGCTCCTGGCTCTAAATCTTGGGTATCACTAGTAATAGGAGTGCTTTGTTATTCATGCGTCCCTTGGATCACTCAAGTTTATGTTCAGAGATGAGTCACGGAGATGGGTCATAAAGGACCAACCATGTGACTGGGGAAGTGGGGTTCTGAGCCAGCCTGACCTTCAGGGAGTGCAGGGGCTGGGGGTGGCTATGGTTCAATCACTTGTGCCCATTTAATGATACCTCAGTAAAAACTCTGAGTGTGGAATCTTGGGGAGCTTTTCCAGGGGGATATGCCCCAGGGAGTAATGACCCAGGGTGTGATGTACACCCAGAAAGGGGACCCTTGCAGAGTCTTCCTAAGGTCTCTGCATTCGGCTGGTCCTATTCTTCATCCTTTAGAATAAAACTGTCATCAAAGCACAGTGCTTTCCTGAGCTCTGAGTTGTCTTGTGCTCCTGCTTCTGAAGTCAGGGAGTTTCAGGGGTCTGAGTTCTTATCGTGTGGGGCCTGTGCTAACTCCAGGGGCTCCATGCAGAAGTGAATTGCAGGGGCCTCCCTGGTGGTGCAAGGGGTTGAACGCAGCACTGTGAAGCATCTGCAGTACAGCAGCGTGAGTTCAGTCCCTGGCCAGGGAGGGGACCCACATGGCGCAGTAGACCTCTCCTGCCTTGCCTGCTGCTCCCCTCAGCAGTGTATTTCAGTCCATCTGCCTGTTCTGCTCCCCTCTCTGTCTCTGGTGAATCCTCTCACCTCCTGCACCTCTGGCCTATACCCTGGCTCTTATATGCATAAATAAATAAATCTTAAAAAAAAAAGTGAATTGCAGACACCAAGTGTTATCAGACGGCGGGGGTGGGGGTGGTCTTTGAAACCCAGAAATGGTTGATGACTGCATGCATTTACTGGGGAGAGAATCTAAATGCTGTCAGATTTCCAGAGGGGTTTGTGCCCCCCCCAAGAGTCAAGAATCGTAAGTTTGGATGAAGAACCTGACACCCTGGAATCAGGTTAAGTCTGAGCTGGAATCCAGCTTGTCTCTCCTCCTACACGACCCTCGCAGGACCTGTTACCTCTTACCTTCCTCACCCCAGACTCTCCCCAGCCCGAGCTCTCCCTGGAGCCAGAGCAGGCCCGTGTGGCTGCAGCCAGCCGGCTAAGGGAAGCAGCCGCAGGCCCTGACTGGGCTGGTGCGAAGGCAGGCGGGGTCCACAGCCAGCAGCAGTGACCCCACCCCGCTGGACCAGGGGAGGAAGAGCTGTCGTGGGCCTCTCCCAGGAGGAGGCACCTCCAGACAGGTGGATCCACCTTACCGCAGGTTGGGCTGGGAGTTCCCCTGGGCGGCCCTCTGGGTGGTCAGGGCCGTGGACGTGGGGGTGGTCGTCTGCATCGTGGTCGTCGTGGTGGTGGTCACGGTGACCGTTGCAGGCGGGGTTGACCTCCGTGGTGCTGCAGAAACACAGATCAGACCAGGGTCGCCCCATGACTCCCAAGGCCGCACCTTCTGAGCTGACTTCACAGCAGATGCTCACTGAGAGGGGTCAGGACCCACGGCCAAAGTCACGAGACCTGGGCCAAGTATTTCCAGACGAGGCAAGTTGCCTAAACCACAGTCCTTGTTCGTCCTGCACAGGTGGGTCAGGCCCTCTGGAGAGCCCATAACCCATCTCCGCATCCCAGGCTCTTCCTCCAGAAACAGTCACAGATGCTGCCACACAGATTTGTCTACACCACAAGCTGACTTGATAAGTTAGAGGCCTCTGTGCTCAGCATTTTCACTACCTGGCCCCTGCCCAGCCCCACCTACACCCCCAAGCTACCTGTTTCTGTAGGGGGTGCACAGTGGGCCCCTCTCTTCCTCACACACTCTGGCCTCACTTCCCCTCACCTGACCAGCACCTCCCCCTTCAGGACTGACAGAGGAGCCAGCTCCTCCAGGAAGCCTTCCTGACCCCACACCCCCACCTCCCCCACACACATAATTTGCTCAAGTCCCTGATCTGATTCCTGCCTCTGCTGCTCTTACCTGAGCTTCCTCAGGGCCCAGGGCAGGTGCAAAGGGTGGGGTGGAAGTGAGGACTCACCTGGGGACACAGACACCTCAACCTGGAGCCGGGGGTCGAGTGATAAACGTGTGTTAATCCCACACCAGTATGTTCCTGCATCCGCCTCTGTGAGCTGCTCCAAGGTCACTGTGAAGGTCCGGTTGGCTGGGTGGTCCCTGATGGACACGCGGTCGCTCCTCCCTTCTCTCTCTGCCTTGCTGGTCTGCACAATCTTTGAGCATGTAGTCCACCATGGGCCTCTGCACCAGAACTTGACATCATCTGCGTATTCCTCCTTGTAGGAACACGGCACACTCAGGGATCCCCCCAGGTAGCCCGTCACGATGCGGGGGCCCTGCAGACACCAGCAGCCTGGAAAACACAGGAGCCCCTCTCCAAGTGGGTGGCCAGGCCGGGATCTGGATTCATTCCCGAAGTTCTCCATCTCCTGTCAACTGCCCCAACCACCAGATAACACCTTGGGGTCACCCCTGAGACTCTAATCACAGCACTCCCTTCCTCTAGACCTCACCCTTCTTTCCTGATGCCCATCCCCCTCACCCACCAGGGGCTCCACTTCTAAAAATAAGGACCTTCCCCAGCACCCTGGTCCCCCCAGGCCCACCCCAGCCCTGAGCAGCTCAAACTCAGAGGCAGGGTCCCATTCAGTCTGAGCACTCCTGGGCTGTGAGCGGAGCCACCAGCACCCTAACACTGCACCCCCGCTGAGTTCCCAGCTACCCCCCTCCCCGCCCTCTTGGTTTGTGGAGGCCTGCATGGCCTCCTGGGCCTCCTCAGTCCCCAGCGCCTGCTCAGGAAGCTCATGGTCTGTCTCTCAGGCTTTGGGTTGATCTGCCCTCTCCCTGACAATTCCCAGAGTCCCAGAGTCGGGGGGTGGGGGGTGGGGAGTGGGGGTGGGGGTGGGGGAGGGGGGCAAGGGGCGTGGTGTGTGGTGCTGATGTCACCAGTAGAGGACACGCCCCTTGTCAACCTGTGATCCTCCCCAAAGGGCAGCTCCAGTTCAGGCCACCCGCAACTCTACAGCCCTGCACTTGGGCCCCTCAGGACTCCTCTCAGTGCCCAGTGGGGCAGCGCTCAGTACCACCTAAATCCTGCCCTGGGTGTGACCTTTAAGAGACACCTGGTGACTCTGAGGGCATCACTGGGAAGGGCATCTGAGGAGTCCACGTTCACATCCCTGACTTAGGACGTGTCAGCTGTGTGTTCTGAGGAGAGTTGCTTGACCTCTCTGAGCTTCAGAGTCTCCTCTGTAAAGTGGGGGGTCACTGGCCGGCCCCACATGACTTTGCAGTGTTGAATGAGACAAGGAGTGTAAATAATATTAGGCTGAAACATGAAATTGCTGGTATTGAACTGTCTTTGAGCCAGAAAACCAGAACTGCATAAGATCCTCCTATAAAAATAGATAATCATCTGTCTAGGAAAATTAAGTAAAATAAGAAAAAAAATCACAAAGATATAGACAATTAAGCATTAAGGTGGTACTTTGCAGAAATTCCCCACAGATACACCTATAAATCTGGGTGAACATGTAATATTCTAGAAAACACAAGTCACTTAAACTGACACAGGTCAAGTGCTGAACAAGAAGAGTGTATCCCGGCGTCCCTCATCCAAGGGGCTGCACCGCATCCTTCCCTCGGCCGTGAATTATCATTTTCTTCTGCCTGGCCTTGGTGGCCAGTCACTGGCTGCTTGCAGTCCTGACTAATTTGCCCTTCCCCCACCTTCTTCACACCTCTCCTCTTACAACAATAAAAACATTTGCCCTTTTGAGGACATCCCACATCTGAAGTTTTGTGTAAAAAAAATCACCATTTGTCCCCAAATGGTCTGCACCTATGACAATGTCCCTGGAGCTCAAGATGGGGTGGGGGTTTCCCTGGTGATTGGCCAGCAGCGCTTCTGGGGACCCTCGCAATCCTGACCATCACGCCCATCCACCCTGCTCACCAGCTACTGGGGAACTGGGGTGCCAGCTGGGCTCAGAGCCTGCACCTCATCTGCCAGGGCTCCCTGCTGGGCCCAGGGCAGACCTAGGGTCACAGATTCTCACTCCATGAAACCCCAGAGCGCTGAGGGCACGTGTGCACAGCCAAGCACGAGGTGAGGGGGAGGAAACCAGGGCAGGGGGCTAGGACACAGAAAAAGTGAAACTGGTGTGAGCACTGGGAGCTGACTTCTAACGGGAGAAGCAAAAACACAGACGTGCCAGTGGGGTGATAACATTCAAGAAAAAACGGAGACACACATGCTCTGTTAAAAAGGAAAATAACTAGGTTGATTTGCAAGTCTCTGCAAAAAATTCTGTAACCGTGGCTGAAACTAATGATTCTCCAGAAAATGTAGTTACCAGCACTGGCCCGGAAGGTCTTTTTCTGCATGAAATTGACGAGGAGCCCCCAGAGCCCATTGCCCCAAGCGCTAGGTGCGGAGACCTGGTCATTCCCGGCGTGTGGGTCACACTGTGTCATGCAAGTGTGCAGCGATGTGGTCGCCAGCCAGACCGCCGTACAGCCGGGGGAAACGGAGATGAAAGTCATTCCCTTCCCCAAAAGC
>JAGFMF010011813.1:23526-56240 GCA_019455555.1 Galemys pyrenaicus
GTGTGTACAGAGGAGTGTGACTGTGTGACTCTGGACAGGTAGGGGGCGTGGCTGCTGCAGCTGTGTGCTGGGCCCACTGTGTGAGTGCGTGTGTGAGTGTGTGTGAGTGTGAGCACCTCGCTGGCCCTTCTCCCAGCCTCCAGTAAGCAGGACCCTGGATTAAGAGAGGGACAGGGGGGCCCCTGGGCACAGCTGAGCCGGCAGGTGCAGACTTACAATGGCTGTCCCGAGGGAATGCTGGCCCTCTGGGTCCCAAGTAAGGGCCCAGGCACAGGCACGGAACAGGGACGTCTCACCTCACCAGGGCTACAGGCTCATCTTGGGCTTCTGAGTCATCAGCACCACCTGCTCCAGCCGACCTCCCCCTTCCTCTCACCTCCAGAGAGCCTCCCCGCGGCCTGCCTGGGTGTGGGGTCTGTCGTCAGCCCTGAGCATCTGGAGTCCTCTTGCCATGGCCGGTCCTAGTTTCCGTCCCTCATGGCTCCGAGGCAGGCCCCGCCGAGAGGCCCAGTGCGCTCTCGTGAGGGACCCCCCGCCCTGGCTCAGTCCCTGAGCCCACCTGCCCTGGGTTGGACTCTCCACGCTGACCGGTCCCCAGCCCAGAACCCCACCCTCACCAGGGAGGCTAAGTAGAAGAGCCCCCCACCCATTCTTCCAGACTCAAGCACAGGGGTGTCAGAAGACCCTGGCTGTGTGAAACCTGGTCTGGGACCAGCACCCCAGGATGTGTGAGGTGGAAGTGTCTGTGGTCATCACCCCACTCTCTGTGTTTCCTCACAGTAGCCACGAGAAGCGGGGGAGCGTGACGCTTCGGCTCATCTGGCTCACAGCGGCCCCGGTGCCCGAGTCTCTGCTCTGCTGGAGACTCAGCTGCCCCACGAACCTCCCCTGGACACAGACCCTGGGCGTGGGCGGTGACGACGGAGACCAGGACCGGGCAGCCGTGGGGCCCATGGGCTGTGAACCCGCACACGGCATCGGGGCCACCGAGTTGGGGTCCCCAGAGCGCAGCAGGTTTGTGTCCATCAGGGTCTGGGCCCCGCACACACAGCTGGTTGGTGCTCACAGAGACGCCGGCAGACACGGACGTGACGTGGTTTATTGGCCAGGGTCGTGTCCGTCCAGAGGGGCCTGTTCCCGGGCGGTTGCAGGGGAGTCACTGGCTCCGGTCATCAGGCTGACGCTGCCTCCCCCAGCGCCCCTCTCAGGCCGGCTCACCCAGAGGACGGCCCCGAGCAGGCTCAGGAGCAGGGGCACCTTCAGGAGGACCGGGAGCCAGACGTGGACGCTGCCCAGCAGGGAGCTGTGGGGGACAGGCCCAGGGTGTGAGCAGCCTCCTCAGGGAGCCCTGGTGCCCCCTCCCGTCCCATCCCTGGACCGTGTCCTGTGGCCACAACAACCACACAGAGACAGCCCTGGCCCGAGGACCCCAAACATAGTCCCCTGACCCCAAACAGTCCCCTGGGACTCAGCACTTCACGGAGGCAGGGCAGGGCCACTAGAGCGATGCGAGGACCCAGGAGGACCCACCGTCGGGAGTCCCACTCAGCCTCCCATCTGGTCCCCTCTGGGGTGCAGCAGGCACAGGGATATGTGGTGTCTGTGCCGGCGCCAGCACTTCCCAGCAGGATGGGACTGTCTGAGCACAGTGGGAAGTTGGCACCTGCAGAAACCTGCAGATCATCACCCCTCAACGTTGAGGTGGTTCTCTCAGTTCCCTCTGACAGGTGTTGGAGGAGGTAGAAAGAGGGAGCAGAGACCACAGACCCCTAATCTACCTCCTGCTCTGGCTGGCGGGCGTCCTGGGCTCCTCTGACAGGACTTTGCACTCGCTGGTCCGGGGTGAGGAACCTCTAGATGAGAGAGTCACAGCCCAGCTTGTCTAGAGACACGTGCCCAGGGGACCCTGGGTGATGCAGCCCTTACCTGGGTGGCTGGTTGGGACCCAAACTCTCCCGCTGGGTCTCTATGGTCCAGGGGGATGCTGACGGTGTCACCTGAGAACTGGGGGTGCTTGTCATGACCTCAGGACTGGGTCTCCGCCTGGGGGCTAAGGCAGAAGCTCAAGTCAGGCTGGCATCCTCCCTGGGCCCCATCACCTCACCTGTGACTCCCCTGGTCAAGGTCACCAGGGCGCCTGACACATCCCCATGGTTCATACAGGCTGGCAGCACTTCTGCCTCTCCAGGGGGCCCTGCCAGGTGGAGTCACCTGCTCAGCAGGGGGGGGTTCCAGTTCTGCAATCTCAGTCCACCACCCTCTCTGGCCTTGGACATGGCCTTGGAAATGGGGTGGATGCCGAAGCTGACCCAGAGCCCAGGAGCGACCCTGCTGATGGGGCACGAGGTCACGACAGGGTCATGTCCTGTGCTTCCCAGGGATGGACCCTGATCCCGTCCTGCATGCTGGGGCCCCCAGCTCTCATGCTGAACGTGTGCACTCAGGTGAGGTTTTTGCAGGAGAGGAAGGTTGGAGCTATGGTAGGAAGAGGAGCTGAGGTCGTGAGGGTGGCCCCATGAGTGCTAGCACTTGGAGAGGTCAGGAGACCTCTTCTTTCTCCACCCTATGAGGGCGCAGTCTGAACCCCTGAGGCCTCCCCACTTCACGCCCCCCAATCTGGGTTCCAGCCTCAGGGCTGAGTAATAATGTCCATGGTTCTCTGCTCCAGGTGAGACTCTGACGGTCCGCTCAGCCGTCAGCAGGCCTGGGCCCTGCGTGCCCTCTGGGGAGGGGATGACCAGAGAGAAAGACCCAGAGGGACACACCAGAGGGACCCAGAGCTCAGGGCCCGAGCTGAGCCAGTGCACTGGCCCCCCTGTCCCCATGTCAATAGGTCAGCGCCTCACCCTCAAGTAGAAACACTGGGGTGACCTCCTGTTGGGGAACTAAGGCAGGCAGGGGGGCTCAGTTGCAGAGGGAGAGCAGAGGAATAAGGCGTGCAAGCCCCTGCCTCTCCACCCTGCCCCACCTGCCCTCCAAGCTCCTCGTTTCTGTGGGGGGCTCACAGTGGGCCCCTCTCTTCCTCACACACTCTGGCCTCACTTCCCCTCACCTGACCAGCACCTCCCCCTTCAGGACTGACAGAGGAGCCAGCTCCTCCAGGAAGCCTTCCTGACCCCACACCCCCACCTCCCCCACACACATAATTTGCTCAAGTCCCTGATCTGATTCCTGCCTCTGCTGCTCTTACCTGAGCTTCCTCAGGGCCCAGGGCAGGTGCAAAGGGTGGGGTGGAAGTGAGGACTCACCTGGGGACACAGACACCTCAACCTGGAGCCGGGGGTCGAGTGATAAACGTGTGTTAATCCCACACCAGTATGTTCCTGCATCCGCCTCTGTGAGCTGCTCCAAGGTCACTGTGAAGGTCCGGTTGGCTGGGTGGTCCCTGATGGACACGCGGTCGCTCCTCCCTTCTCTCTCTGCCTTGCTGGTCTGCACAATCTTTGAGCATGTAGTCCACCATGGGCCTCTGCACCAGAACTTGACATCATCTGCGTATTCCTCCTTGTAGGAACACGGCACACTCAGGGATCCCCCCAGGTAGCCCGTCACCATGCGGGGGCCCTGCAGACACCAGCAGCCTGGAAGACACACCGAGCCCTGCTTCCCTGTGGGTGGCCGGGTGATCCTGCGCTGTGGTTTCCCCAGGGACCCCTGGTGTCCGCAGGACCCAGGCAGGAGATGGGCCCTTCCTGAGACCAGATGTGGGAGTTTGGGGGCATAGAGAGAGGTGGGGGAGGTGTCCATGGAGACCAGAGGGCCAGGGAGGGGTGAAAACTGAGTGTGCCCTTGACTGTGTGTGGTCCATGTGTGCAGTGTGTGCTATGTACACGTGTCTGTGTGGTGTGTGTGTGGGGACTTGGGGGGTGTCATGGAGACCAGAGGGGCCAGTGCCCACGTTACTGTGTGTGGAGTGTGTGCTTTGTTCGCATCTCTGTGACATGGGAGGGCATTTATGCGTGTGGTGGGCGTTTATGCCAATGGCGTGTGTGTGTGCTAACATGTGTGTGCACATGCTCATGTGTGCGTGTGTGTGGGTGTGTGTGCTGTGAGGTGCATGAGGCTCATGGTGACGATATGGCTGACATCACAGCCCTGTCTCAGGTCCCGTGTCCAGGGACATGGACCAGACTCACCTGCTTACGGCCTGAATCCCCGTCACTGCTGAGGCCGGTCTAGACAAGTCTGGACGCTTCTCTGCTCCCCCTCTGCCAGGTGCCCCTCCCGCGGGAGCCCGCACCCTGGGCCCTTCCTTCCTCCCCTTCCCGGCAGACCAGCGCCTCACCTGGGGTGTGGAGAAGGAGTAGAGCCAGCGGCAGCCAGGCCCCCCTGTGTCTCCGGGTCATGTCTGCGGCTCGGACTTGCCTGCAGCAGCTCAGGGCCTGGAAGGGGAAGGGCTCCACTTCTCCTTTTGCCTCTCTGCTTCCTTGTCCTCCCGCAGTTCCCACCCTCGCTGCCTGGGCTGGTCAGTGCTGGTCAGAGCAGGCCTTCTGGATCAGCTGCTGGGGTGCAGACCAGGAAGAAGCCCTCTCATTTCCCCCACTGACAGGGCAGGGCCAGGGGCTCAGATGGGGGCCGTCCCCCTACCCCCCCACCAGGGGGGGTGTCTCTGTCAGCAGAACAGCAGACAAGAGGCTCTTCCTCCTCGTGGGTGGCCCGACCCCCTGACATGTTGCTTCCTTGGTCACTTGGACGGTCCTGGGGTGGGCAGACCCGTCCATGCTCTGGCCTGGGTGGTGGCTCAGGATGCCTGCCCCGAGCTCCAGGGCCAGGGCCTCTCCTGGGACCAGCACCCCGGCCACCCGACTGGTGCTCTCTCCGCTGCTGCCTCAGCCCAGCCCACTCAGTTCTGCACTGGTCCCAGGCAGGTCGGATCTTCCAATGTCCAGTGTGTCTCCAGGGTCCTGGCCATGACCAGGGGCCTTTCCTGGTCAGAGCGGGAAGAGATCAGGCCAGAAGGGGGCGCTGTCTCCTCGCTCCAGCTGCTTGTTCTGGGAGGCAAAGTGCTTTGGGTCAGTTTACCCTGAAAAGGGCAGGGAGGTGGTTTTGGCAGAGTCTCAATGTTGTTGCGCAGGAAACACGTCTATGGATGTGGCGCTGTAACAGGGGGCCCCCAGCAAAAGGGGAAGTTCTAGGATCCCTGCCCCATCCTAAGTAGCATGGAGCTAAGCAGCGATGAGAAGAAGGGAGGGAGGGGAAGAAAGGAAGAAGGAAGCCGGAAGTAGAACAGCAAGGAGACTTGGAGGAGCACATGGAGCAGAGACATGTGAATAAGCACTCTTGCTTCTTAGTCCTGGACTGGTTGGAACAGATGCAGGTGAGAGACCCATGGGAAGCTTAATAATGGCAGCTTTTATCTTCATTTTGATTTTGTTCTTTTCCTCCCAGATTTGTCTGACTTTTTCTGACCCTTTTCTATAGGTCACCAAGGAAAGGTGCCTTTAGACTGTGGCAGGATTTTGGGTCTTACTTTGGGCCAATCCTATTTGGCTGGACTTTTATCCTCAAGGAGATGAGTAACTTTGGAAGCTTGACTTAGTAACTATATTCTTTGTCCTTTCTGTATTGTACCCTACTTGTATTAAAGTTCCTTTCCATTAAGTGTCTTATATGTTTGTCTTGATGCGGCGGATGGCAGAACCCATTTAGAGAGGGCAGGCTTGGGAGGTTCTGGGGTGCCCCTTTCCCTGCCCTGTACAGAGCTGTCCTCCAGAGATGCTCCTCTCTGTCTCATCTTGATGGAAGGCCTCCCAGGCCCATGTTGCTACAATGCTCCCACCCTGCTCCCTCTCTCCCTCCCCAGGACCCCACTCTGACTGTCTCTGTCTGTCCAGCGGACAGGAGCCTGCTCCCCTCTCTACACCGCAGCTCACCCCTCTTCTTGCAATGCCTGCT
Organism: Galemys pyrenaicus; assembly: GCA_019455555.1. Lineage (NCBI taxonomy): Eukaryota > Metazoa > Chordata > Mammalia > Eulipotyphla > Talpidae > Galemys > Galemys pyrenaicus. The sequence goes on from JAGFMF010011813.1 coordinate 29,422, forward strand.
GCCCGCCCCGCTCCTTCCACTCACCAGCAAGGGAGCACATTCACAGGAGTCCCAGTTCCACCCTCTGTGCTCGCTCCACACCTGTAACGTGGAACTTGCTCTCTGGCTGCCGACAAGGCCAAGGCAACCTCCATGACTGCTTCTGCTGGACATGGTGTGCCCAGAGGAAGGAAACATGACGATAACAACACAGGAGATTTATTCAGACGGCACTGCGAATGCCTTGCCTGGGAACACAGATCCAGTGAGCAGGAAACCCAGAAATTCTTTTTTTTTTATTTATGCATAAAAGAGCAGGGGTACAGGCTGGAGGCATGGGAGTTGAGAGGATTCACCAGAGACATAATGGGGAGCAGAACAGGCAGATCTACTGAAATACACTGCTAAGGGGAGCAGCGGGGGAGGCAGGGGGGGTCTGCTGAGTCATGTGGGTCCCCTCACTGGCTGTGGATTGAATTTGTGCTGCTGCGCTGTGAATGCTTCACAGTGCAGTGCTCAACCTGCTGCACCACCAGGGAGGCCCGGAAATGCCAAAATTCTGCAGCCAAACACATTCTCTAGTTGGACATTTCAGACAACAAGTTTCTGGTTTGTTCAATTTATGCTGTATTGGGAGGTCACATCTTTTCCTGAAGTGGTGTGTGTACTCGTGTATATACAAACATGTGTGCATATGTATACATGTATGTATTGGGGACATTTGTGCATACATGTACTGTGTGTACTGTGTAACTTGTATGTATACACCTGTGTGTGTGCACGTGTTTGTGTGCAGCTCTGTGTGGTACACTGTGGGCGTGTGCACACACTCCCCTCCTCCCCCCATGCAGGAAGGAGGTTTCCTGCCCTGCATGTTCAGAACCACACGGAGCTGCCTGGCAGCAGGAGGAGGTTCCTGGAAGTGTTACCAGGCTGCAGTCGGCAGGAGGAGTGGTCTCTGGCTCTCCTGCAAGTTAGTGAGGCAGTCCTTTCTCAGAAACCTTTTATGTAGCAGTGTGCTGCCTGGATCATGGAATGGACCAATCAGGTGTGAGCTGTGGGTTGATTGACACCAGGACTCTGCCTCTCACCACAAGTCAATGATAGCAGAGTCCCTCTTATAAATTACACTTCCTGAATTCTGGAACAGGCCAACATGGACCAATCAGGTGCAGGACTGAAAAATGGACCAATTAGACTGTGTGTTTGGGGGGGGGGGGCACCTTGAAAGTGAATATAAGGCAGGGTTAAAGGGAGCATTGGGATGGGGAGCTGATTGGGATTTGGAGCGACCCTGAGGAAGAAGGGATCCTGCAGAGGAAGAGGAGAAGACAGTTCCAGCATTCAAAGAGGGAAGGGAAGCCTCCAGCAGTAGCCCTCCGAGGAGGAAGAGAGACTGAAGGACTTTGTAGGGACTGGGACTCGGTCCTGGCTATGACACTGACTGGAAGGAGCACCAAAGGCCCTGGGCCTGGTGTCTCAAAGAGCTGTCTGTTGGTGGCATAAACCAACAACTGACAAGAGCTCTAACACTGGGTATTCACTGGAACACTGCCTCTGCAGGCCCATAGTGGCCATTGCTCCTGGACAGTGCTGCCTAGAACTGGTGACCGGTGACTGCCAACGCTGATGCTGTCTGGATGAAGCAGCCAGCCTCTTGTGGATATGTAAGCGCTCTTGTTTCCCCCAGTTTGTAAATAAACCCCATGACTGTTGTTCCTGTAGCCTGAAGTCCCTTGCAATTGTGCGCGCAGGTGAGAAACCACAGACAGTGACCTGACTGGGCACTGTCCTCTGATAGGCTATAGCCCCTGTTGCTATAGGCCTGGATTCTGGTTTGTGGCCTTTTGTCCTTTAGGGGCTTTTTGGGGGCTCTCAGCCCTGGGAGCATCCTCTGCCCCCTGTCTCAGTCAGAGCCTCCTCCTCTGCCCCCTGTTTCAGAAGCACAAGGACTTCAGCTGATGAACTTCGTTTGCTTCTGACGACTGTTCCCCAGGATCCAAGGTTTTCAGCACGTGCAGTTACGAGGTTCATACTCATGTTCTGTGACTTTACTTTCACTAGTCCTTATGCCATTTTTCTGATAATTATTTTTTTTCCAGAAGAACTTAAAGAAAACTATTTCCACAAGTGTGACCTTTCAGGGAGCAGTTGAAAGTTTCACTTTGCCATTTATCAGCTGGGTGAGCTTTGGTGATCACGTGGTTCATCTCAGCCTGGGAAACCAACTCAGGACACAGCAGCAGTGTGTGTGTGTGTCTGTGTGATGGAGGAGGCAGCGATTGGGGTGGTAGCAGGTGTCCCCCTCTTCTAGCCTCCACAGATGGTTGCGGCAGTCGTGCGGCGGGTGCTGGGAAGGTGTCGGGCAGACCTGTCCCTTTCAGTGTCACGTCCTCCAGGGACAGGCCGGCTCCTCCCCACCTGCCTTCGCTGTTAGCACTGGGCGCAGAGCATCCAGCCGCTCCAGCCTCCAGGGAGGGCCCTGAGGGCTGTTACTTCCCTTCTGCTCCCCACTTCCCCAGGCCTCCCCACTCCCTGGTCCCGCACAAACTCCTATGGGCAGGTTCGGGCAGTTGCCTCTTCTAGGCCATGCTGTGGAGACAATACTCCCTGGCCCAGCGCTGGGTCCATGGGCAAAGGCTCCTTTCTCTGGAGCATTACTGTCTGCAGTGGGGACCAGAACTAGGCAGCACCCCATCTGCAGCACACAGGAGAGCCACACGGTGGCTCCTGGCCTTGTGCTCCAAGGGACACTGGCTCTAATCCTGAAAAACGCTGCTGTGATGAAGGGGCCTGGAACAGTGGGCACCGGACGAGGGGTGCAGGGGATACAGGGGGAGAACCCATGGGACTGAGTGGGGTTGACTTTCATCCTGATTTTAAGTTGGGGTCGATTGTTCAAAGCAGGAAAACCCCGGTCAGATCTCCGCAGACCGGGCGCTTCTCGCGTCGGGCTGTTTCCTCTGTCATCGTCATGAAGCCGGTTCTGTGTCCGTGTCTGGGCTGACGTCACCTCCTCTGCCCAGAGTTCGTGTCTGGACAGGTCGTCACGGGCCAGAGCACTGCCCGGGTGGGGCCTGGTCGGGCAAACGCCACCTCCCCAGGGCCCCTGCTCTTCTATTAAACACTATTTCTGTGGACACACGGATGGACACGGGGTCTCCGGCTTCTTGTCAGGCGGTCCCCTCTGAGGCCGGCGCACCCAGAGGACGGCCCCGAGCAGGCTCAGGAGCAGAGGAACCTTCAGGAGGACCGGGAGCCAGAAGTGGATGCAGCAGAGCAGGGAGCTGCGGGGGGACAGGCCCAGGATGTGAGCAGCCCCCAGGCCCTCTCCCCCAGCCCTCCCTGGGCCTGCCCTGGGCTCCATGAGCTCTGAGCCCGGCCTGGACAGCCCCCCGGCCAAGATCATGCTGCCCCAGGCTGAGCTTCCAACTGCTCCTGCCCTATCTGCTGGCCCTGCAGCCCCGTCCTGGCACCCACCCTCCTTCTCCTCCCCGCCTCACCCCCTGCAGCAGGCTGTGCTCACTGGTCGGCTTCACCCTGGCCACTGACCCATCCCCAGCACCACTCCATACAAACCACTGTCAGCAGCACATCCAGGTCACAGCTCAGGGCAGAGATGCCACATGGAGAGGCTTCTCTGGCCCTGGCCACAGAGGACCCGCCCTTCAGTTCTGCGTGTTTCCTGCTCCTCCCTGTCAGCCCACAGCCCTCCTGTGCAGGACCCTGCTCACCTGGATCCCACCCGCACCCCACCCTGGAGCCCCCTACAGTCTCTGGACCCTCCTGGGCCTTTCTTGCTCCTCCCTCAGCCAGAGGTGGTTCTCAGATCCTGTGGGTGTAGGGACACCCCAGAACATCTGACTCCCAAGTGCGGGTGAGTCAGGTGAGACAGGACATGCTCCCGGGGACTGAGGAGAGTCTGAGGGGTCCCCACACCAACATGTCCCACTGGCCCGAGACACCTGTGTCCTCTCCAAGCCCCACGCCCCTGTGCTCTTCATGTCGCCCCTTACCTGCATCCCGCCCATGTCCCTGCTGTATCCCCTGGGTTTGTATAAAGAGCTTCTCGGCCCTGAGGAGGAGAATCTCAAGGAGCCTATCAAGGAGAAATGCCAGGGGTTCAGAGCAGCCCCAGGTGGGCTCTGCAGACGTGATGCAAACAGAGACCGAGAGATGAGGTCCAGAGTCGTTTGGGAACAGGCGTGGAGAATCCTCCCTGGACCCCACCCCAGCATGGGTGTCCTAGTCTCCCACAGTCCAGGCCACTCAGACATGGGGTGACCCCTTTTTAGGAGACCTTTATAGATATAATCGAGGTCACTCTTTGTGGGAGGCCCTGTCCAGTGACTTGTGTCCTTATAAAAGGAAATGGGGAACCAGGGACAGCAGGGAGAGTCCCCAGGGGCACAGAGCAGATTTGCAGGGATCGCCCCGAGCCAAGGGAAGCCAGGGTGCCGGCAACTCCCGAAGCAATATAGGGACTGGGGCACACCTGACTGACCCCCAGCCGGAGCCACCCTGCCCACTACTGGGTTCAGGTTGGCCTCCCGAGCAGGCAAAGAAGGGGAACCCCTCAGGCTTCCCTCTCAAAGGAGCTGAGGGTCTGGAGAAAAGTGCTGGCCGGATGTGGGGATACAAAGCCCCCCCATCCCCCGCAGAGGCAGTGGGCCCAGCCTGCACAGGACAGCAGCATCAGAGCTGACTTACCTGCTGCTGGGTATAGTCGGGGGGCCAGTGCCCTCTTCCAGGGAGACTGGTGCTGCGGTGGTTGCATTGTTGGTTGCGGTGGTGGCTGTGGTGGTGGACACTGCAGTGGGTGCTTGAAACACAAATCAGATCCATCACTCTACTGCCCGCCTGCCCCAGCCCTGCACCCTCCTCTGCTACTGGGTCCCAGGGCTGCCCTGGCCTGAGGAGCCTGCAGCAGGGCGTGGGAGGGCTGAGCTGGACCTCTCAGGTCTTCAGGCCTCGACCACTCATGCGCCTGGGGCAGGTGGGATGTGGGAGCAGGAGGGCATCCTGCAGCCCTGGGGCATGGCAAGGATGCCCAGTAGCTGGAGTCTATGCACCCTAAACAGCCCTGGTGCCCATGCTGGTCCTTCCTGCCCCCGTCTCGTCCTCCATCGTACAGACCAGTGTGTGACTCAGGTTAGGACCAGTCCAAGATCCAGGGAGCCCCTCATTAGGGCAAGTGATCACCTTCTGTGAGGGGATGGCCCCTCCAAGAACTAGGTGAGGGCCACAGGACATGAACGGCTGCTTCTGCAGAGGGACCTGTCCCCAGTGTTCCAGGGTGTGGGGGCTCTGCTGACCCAGGTGCTCCCCTCTTTGCCACAAGGGCCCTGGGAGGGGAGGTCAGAGGGAGCTGGGGCCCAAGAGAAATGCTTCAACCCAGGAGCTGGGACCCTGAGGGCCCCTCTAAGGGGGTGAGAGTTCTACAAGAACATAGCAGGGGCACCTAGACCAGGGACGTAAATGCCTCAAGGTAGGATTCAGGCCCCAGACCAGTGGCCATGACTGTGGAGATCGTTCTGCCTTCAGGAATCAGCCATGGTCTGGGTCCTGTTCCTGAGGGTACATGGAGTATAGCTGGGAATAATCCAGTGAGCCGCAGAGGGCTCCGCCCACCCAGGAGGGGCCGGGGCCATGAGCATCCAGGACGAGCCTCCCCCCCAGTGCCCACGGGTGAGACTCCCCCAACATGACAGGTGATCCCTGGACACGGACCGCAGGAACCAGGACCAAGCAGGCCCTGCAGAGACCCACCCACACAGGCGCACGCTCTTACCTGGGTCAACGGTCACTTTAACTTGGTCCCCAAGGTCAGTTCCGTTTCTCTCAATCCCACACCAGTAAGTGTCCGCATCGTCCAGCCTGAGCTCCTCCATGGTCACGGTGAATGTGCGGTTCTCCTGATGGTCCCTGATGGACACGCGGCCCCTCCTCACCTCCTGCTCTGATCCAGTGGTTTGAACAAGGATCCTGCAGCCGTTCCAGGGAGCCCCTCGACACCACCACTTCCTGTGGGTCTCATAGCCTGGGCCATAGCGACACCCCACACTCAGTGAGTCCCGCTCCCAGCCCTGCACTGTGCCTGGACCGCTGAGGGCAGATGAGCCTGGAAGACACAAGTGCACGCACCTGTGACCGCCCACTGCGCACAGGCCCACGGCCTCATGCCTGCAGTTGGCTCCATCAGCCGAGGGTGATGACTTGAACAGTCATGGATGGAATAACCCTCCCAGAGACAGACCTTGTGTCCTAATTCTCCTGAGTAAAAAGCACCACTAATAGGCCCTGAGACAGCTGCAGATCTCAAAGACAGACGTGCTGACACTGAGAAGTAATAGCCCCTAAATTCATCCCCATCCCTGTGTTGTTCCGTCTGGTGGGGGACAAATCCCAGAGGACCCGCCTCCCCAGAAGAGGGGCTGAGCCTGGCCTGCACCAGGACCCAGTAGGTGCAGCTGAGGCTTCCGTGTCCCCTGGTGGGGAGCTGCTCCCAGTGCTCTGAGGTCTAGGGGTTCCCTAGGATCCAGCTGCAGGACCCCTGTGTTCTGACAAGCACTGCTGCTCAGTGGCCAGCGAGCTGGGGTCCAGGTCACATGGGCCCCTTTCTCCATTGGGTTGTTGCCAATTCTCACTGCAGCTTCCTGGGAAGAGGATGTGTGAGGTCAGAGGAAGCAGAGGTCAGGGGTGAACTGGCTGCCCCATCCATACTTCTCCTGTTTGCAGAGTCTGTTACAGCTGATGGACACGATTCAGCAAGATTTGAAAAGGAAACTCTGACAGGCCTTCCTCGTCCCTCTCCTGTGGCCGCGGGTCCAGGACCCCAGGCTGCTCGGCCTTCTCAGTCCAGGCTTCTGCCGGCGGCATCAGAGTAACGGGCAAGACTTAAATGGGACCTTTGTCAAACAACTCTAAATTTACAGAACCACGGGCACCGGCCACAGAAAACAGCCTCTGACAGTGGACACATGGACAGCTATGACAGGCAGTGACCAAGGGGGACCAGGGCAGGCAGTCACGAGCACCTTATAGCTCCCTTAATGTCCAGCCCTCACTGGACCCCACAGAGACTGACCACAGAGAGGTGCCCACATGGACTGACCCGCCCCAAGGGCAGCCCCGGAGCAGGCCTGGACCCGCAGCCTGGACCCCAGGCCTGCCTCGTCCTTCTCAGCCCGCGGGGTCTGGTGAGAAATCCCAGCAGGGTTCCAGGCCGCGTGAGCAGCCCCTGGTGCTGGTGACAGTCAGCTTGTTGGGTCTATGTAGCCCCCTCATGAGACTGATGTGATGTTTGAGGATGGACACAGTCCCCAGTCCTGGCTCTCCCTCCCTAACTGAAACTCTTTAAAATTTTTTGTCAACCCTTGAGTGTGGGCTCCCACTTCCGTCCTTCCATGTAATCATCTCTCCAATCACAGCCTCGTGTTCACTGGACCTGGGTGGGTCATAGCGGGCTCAGGGGCCAGGCTGTGTCCTCTCCGGGCTGCGCTCCATGGACACCAGGCCCACGTGTCTGCTCACGGCCCCGGCCTCAGCACAAGTCATCATCATGGCGACCTGCAGACGCGTGTCAGGACCAGCTCTCTGGCCCGACCTCAGCATCACCGTCATCACCTTCCCAGGTGTCAGGGAGCACCTCTGGCTCCAGGTGACCCCCAGGTCCATCCATGGTCCAGGCCACAGAGCAGGCTGAAACCCTTGAGTTTTAAATGCTTTAGTGAAAAACAGAACCTCCTTTATCTGTAAAGAGCAGTGATCATAAACCCAATGAATCCCAGGATTATTGTGACACACGGGTGTGGATTTTATGCTGAATTTCTAATAATTGATATTGGTGCTTCAAGTGCTTTTCTGCACACGTCTTATTTTCCACTATTAACATAACTTAGGTATTTCATAAACCCAAAGCCGAGTTGTGCTGAGCACTGATATGTCACAGGCACTCAGCTGACATCACAGATGATTCTGGAGCTATGACCAGAACACCAGACAAAAACCACATAACATGGGCTTATTAAAAGAATTGGTAGACGATGGAAATGACTAAAAAAATCTTTTTTAGTTCATAATTGAATTACCAAATAATTAAGATTTGTAACACAAGAAAAAAAAATTAGAGAGACAGAAAACTTTAGTACAGCATGATCCTGAATTGAGACTATAGAACCCCCACTAGCTATGGGGTTTAGTCTCGGCACTATCACTATACACTATGGCACCAGTTCAACTATGTGGGAGCTGACCCACATGGCGCAGCAGACCTCCCCTGTCTTCTCCCTGCTCCGCTCAAGTGGATTTCAGTAGATCTGCTCCCCATTCTGTCTCTTGTGAACCCTTACACCCCACGCCTCCAGCCTACAACCCTGAATTGTATGCATAAATAAATACAAATACTTTTTTAAGAAATAAAGACTATATTAAAAAGATTTACGCGTCCATTGCTAAAAAAACATAACGTTCAGCTTTAGCATTTACTATCGCACCCCTTATAATGCACACAGTACCCCTTTATTGACACTAATTTAAAAATGACACGATTAGGTTTACCAGTGAGATGTTGACATACACTTCTGCTCTTCAGAGTTTTTCTCCAACAGAGGTGACGCCAAAGTCAGTGGATGAGTAAATGGGTATTTTGCTTCCCACTGCCTTCTCCTTCTAGAAGACTCTGCTCTTCCGTGACTGGGGTTACGTGTCCTCAGGGGCCCAGGGAGGATGAGAAGCAGCGAGCACGTGGGCATGGACCCCCAGCCTCTGTCTAGCATTGTGCCAGCTCCTCAGGGCCATGACAAGGCCCAGAAATAGACAACTTCTGATGTCTCACCCCACCAACCTCTTTCCCTCTTCCCAGATTCCCCAAAGCTTAATATTAGTGATATGCTCATTTCACAAATTAATCTGGAACACTTCTTCGTGTGCTCACCAGCTCATCTCTGCAACTCACCGAAACATGACAACCTGCCAGAAACAGACACCTCTAAGGACTGTCCTCTCCTCCTGCTGACCCCTCCCCCGGACCCCCACACCTGCCCTGCTACCCTCACCCCATGGACAGAGCTCCGGGCTTTGGGGCCTCTAGAACAGAACTCAGGCACCATTGTGGACTGAATCACCCCAAACCTGGCTGCTGTTCCCCTCCTGTGCCCCTCTGTGCTCCAGCTCTGAGGCGCTGAGGTCCAGGAGCCCTTGAACGCTCAGATGCCTGGGCCTCCCTGACAGGGTCTGCCCTCCGCTTAGACCTGCTCCCGAGGAGAGATCAGGAACCCCTTGGACTTGCTCACCCTGTGCCCCAGCCAGGAGCAGGCTCTGCCCTTGGTGGCATCTCTGCTGGGCCCTGTGTCCTCTGCCTCACACCGCAGGGAGCTGTGGCAGACACTGTCCTCCTCAGTGAGGAGAGTCTGCATGAGCGATGGCCCTGCCTGCCCTGCCGCGTCCCTCCCAGCAGACCCGTGTCCTGCCCCATCCCTGAGCCTCCAGGGCCAGGCCAGCCACTCACCTGGGACTGTGAGCAAGAGCAGGGCCTGGAGCAGACACGGGGTGCTGAGTCCCATCCCCCTGATAACGAGCTCTGCTCCCTTCAGCACTTGATGCCAGCACAGAAGTGAGCCCTGAAGCTGCTTTAGAGCCAAGGGCATCTGCATTTCAATTTCTCTCTCATCGCTTACTTAATATCTGCCATAACTTCCCCTTTGTATATATTAGGGTACGTGAGAGGATTCACCAGAGACAGAGTGGGGAGAGGAACAGGCAGATCGACTGAAATACACTGCTGAGGGGAGTTGTGGGGAGACAGGAGAGGTCTGCTGCGCCATGTGGGTCTCCTCCCTGGCTGGTATTGAACTCGCACTGCTGTGCAGTGGATGCTTCATAGTGCAGTGCTCAACCTGATGCGCCACCATGAAGGCCTCAGAGGGTGTGTTTCTTTGGGGCACTGAATTACGAAAGGTGAGAGTCAAGACCTCGTGAAGATGGGAAAGAGAAGGACCCAGCGTCACCTTAGTCCAGGAGGAGGACAAGGGTGTCTGCCAGGAGGAGACCACACAGCTGGGTGAGGGGCGTGGAGATGGGGGAAGCCAGCAAAGAAGATTAGAGACCCTTTGGACCTTGAACTTGGTGAATCACAGCCTTCAGGAACAACCTTCTTAGGAACAGCTAACTCTACACCACTTTCAAGGACCCTGACACTGAACAGCAGACCCCTTCCTATCCAGGACATGCCCCTGAACCTGACCCAGTGCCCTCCCTCCAGACCCTTGATCACTCTAAGCAAAGGCACCATGACCGGAGTATAAGTAAGGAGAAGTGGCTTTTGCCACATGCCTATTTGACCTGGAAGCTTCCTCTTCCTCCTGTACACAGATTTCCCTTCTGTGGGCTGTTGGTCACCTCACATGGAAGCCGTTTGCTTAATTACAGTGAATGACCTCCTCGCACCTCCCCCCTTTCCCTCTCTGTGCCCCTCCCTCTTACTGAGGCCTCTCCTGCTCTGGCCCTGTATCTGCTGGCGCCTGTCCTCCACGCCCTTCCCTCACCTCCATTCTCACCTCCACAGACAACGGTCATGTGCACCTGCTGTCCCCATTTCCAGCCTCAGCTCAGGTCTCACTGCCAGGGCCTCTGTCCAGGTGAAGGCTGAGAAGGGGCATAGCTAGAAGCTGCAGCTGGACTATCTGCTCGCTCTGGTTCTTGTCTCCCCCCTGCTCATTCTCTGCAGAATCCTAGGGACTGTCCCCATTCTTTGGGTCCCCCATAGTGGTCAGTGGGGCCACCTGTGTGTGGGGGGCTCGCCATGTCTTGGGCAGCAGGATGACCTTGCTGGGGGAGCAGACCCCTCACAGTTCTTGTCCCCCAGGCTCAGAGGCCCCTCGGGTCCATGGTCTCCTTCTTAGTTAGGGACTGAAGACCTGGGTGATCGCTGAGGAAGGACGAGCATCGAACAGGACACAGCAGACAAGTCACAGAGAGAAGAGAAGAATCCAGGGAGAGGAGAATGGAAGACATCTGTGTTCTGAGAACAACAGTGGGGAATTTTAAATAAAAGTGAATTTATACAGCAAATATTACATTCAAGGGTTACATGGCCACATGAAAATAGAAGCAAATCGAATCCACAATGAGGGGGAAAAGGCACAGGACACGGAAAAAGAGGCCCCCCTGAGGGATGGGGCAGTGGGAAAGTCACTAGAGACTGTCGGGAGAGGCAGTTTCTGGCATCAGGGATATATGCCAAGAGGAGGAAGAGGAAACTTCCAGAATAAAGTCAGCGGGTAAGAGCCACGCCTCAGGTCCAGGCATGTCAGCATCATGGTTGTCTCTGCTCAGGTACCAGGATCTGGGGGAAGGAGCAGCTGTCAGGCCCAGGGAGGATGTGACCCAGCAGGAAGAGGTCTCCTGCTCTGGGTAGGGCTGTGAGGGAGGTTCAGGTGGGGTCTTCCTCCTGCTGGGGGGAGAGGGCAGAGAGCTGCTTTGTGCCAGGTCAAGGCCAGTGAGTCTCCAGCTCCCTTCTGATCCCATCTCCCTCCCTTACTAAACTCCCACCCCCCTCTATTGTCTTCCCAACAGAGACCCTGAACTCCTGCTGGCAAACCCCAGGTCTTCTCCTTTCCTTGTGCATCTGCACAAAGGTTCTTACCTCACACACCTGAAATTCAGAGCCCAAAGAAACATGCCCTCATCCTAATATGTAGAGAGGAGAAGTGGGTATAGATAAAACAGGAAGTGATGAGAGTGAAACTCAAAGAAGATTCTCCCAGTTCCCCTTGGCTCTGAAGCAGCTTCAGGGGTTACTTCTGTGCTGGCGTCAACTGGCCTGAGTGGCCTCTGAACCCCCTGCGGGTCCTTCTGCTCCCCTTGGGCACGTGCACGGCCAGCAGCCCCAGGTCCGTGAGCCTCACGCGGTCAGGACACTGCTCCCCCTCCCGTCTGCTCCTGCAGCTCAGAGAAGCTGCTCCTGCGGGGCTGATCCCCGGTGCACACAGGACGCTGCTCGAGTCACCGCCACGGCTGAGCGTCCTCTCCGCGGCGGCTGCGCCTTCTGAACACGGGGACGGAATCTCCTCCTTTAAGGTCCAGCTTCCTTGGGGCCCCAGGTCCATCTGAACCCCTGTCTCTGCTCCTGTCCGTGGCATCGGCGCGGCCAGGCAGCTCCCGGCTCTCACGCCCCAGGACCCTGGCTGTGCCCAGTGCTTTCTGCCCCTGAGAGCCCCCGACTTCTCCAGCTCCTCAAAGTGCCCTGAGCCCCCACAAACATTTCAGAAGTGAGGGGGCTTGTGTCATCTGAGATTCATCAACATGGAAGCCGTCCCAAAGACATGAATGGTGGACCCTTGTAGACACCCCACCTGTGCAGGGTTGAGTCCCCCAGAACTGGCTGGGAGCACCCAGGAGGAGGTGATGTAGGAAAAACCTTCCTTTCTCTCTCCCACTGTCGACACAGGCATCACCCTATCCTGGGGCACCGGGAACCCATGGAGCACGGGGTGTCTGACCCTCAGGTTCACAGCAGGACGAGCCCCCAGATGAGTTCCCGAGTCTCCCCTCAGCTGGCTTCGACAGTTTGGTGACTCTGAGTGTGTTAAGTCTTTGGGGGTCGATGGGATGGAATGAACCTGTCTGTGAGTGAAAAGCACAGGAAATCTAGGGGAGCGGCAGTCGGCGCTCTGCTCTGAATGTGTCCCTTACAAAGACACCAGCAGACACAGACGTGATGTGGTTTATTGGCCAGAGTCGTGTCCGTCCAGAGGGGCCTGTCCCGGGCGGGTGGAGCAGGGTCACTGGCTCCGGTCATCAGGCTGACGCTGCTTCCCCCCAGCGCCCCTCTCAGGCCGGCTCACCCCAGGACGGCCCCGAGCAGGCTCAGGAACAGAGAAAACATCAGGAGGACCAGTAGCCAGAACTGGACGCTGCCCAGCAGGGAGCTGTGGGGCACAGGCCCAGGGTGTGAGCGGCCTCCTCAGGGAGCCCTGGTGCCCCCTCCCGTCCCATCCCTGGACCATGTCCTGTGGCCACAACAACCACATAGAGACAGCCCTGGACTGAGGACCCCAAGTCCACCTGACCCCCCAAAATTCCCCCTGAGACTGAGCACTTCATGTAAGTCAGGGCAGGGCCACTAGAGCGATGTGAGGACCCAGGAGGACCCACCATCAGGAGTCCCCCTCAGCCTCCCATTGGGGTCCCATCTGGGGTGCAGCAGGCACAGGGGTATGTGGTGTCTGTGCTGGCGCCAGCACTTCCCAGCAGGATGGGACTGTCTGAGCACAGTGGGAAGTTGGCACCTGCAGAAACCTGCAGATCGTCACCCCTCAAAGCTGGGGTGCTGCTCTCAGCTCTCTCGGACAGTCATTGGAGGAGGTGGAAAAGGGACCAAAGACCATTGTCCCCAATTCCACCTCCTGCCCTGGCTGGGGGCATCCTGGGCTCCTTAACAGGACTTTGCACTGACTGTTCTCTCAGCTTGACCCCTGGTTTGTATAACTGACTGCCAGGCCCCCAAGTCCTTTAAGTCCTGAAATCACGTCTCGTCATCATCCACTGCCCCCCATTCTCCCTTCAGAAGCTCAGGTAGCACCCCTGTCCCCACCTGCTCTCCCCAAGCCCAGTGACATGTTTTCCTGAGCACCCTCCCCGCTCCCTGCTCACGTGACCCAGAGTGGATTCGTTTATGGGGTTTCCCCTGGGCCACACTAGTATCAGAGCAGAGTCATATGTGGGGTTCCCAGCTGTACCTACAGTAGAGTACCTACTGATTAACCATTCGGACCTCCTAGTCCAGGTGTGGGATGTTAAGTAACGGAGGGTCAGGGTGAGGAGGACACCCCAGTTATGCCCCATCTTGTCTAGAGAGAGTGCCCAGAGGGACCATGGGTAATGCAGCCCTTACCTGGGGTGGTGGTTGGGACCCAAACTCTCCCGCTGGGTCTCTGTGGTCCAGGGGGATGTTGATGATGTCACCTGAGAACTGGGGGTGCTTGTCATGACCTCAGGACTGGGGCTCGGCATGGGGGCTGAGGCAGAAGCACAAGTCAGGCCTGCGTCCTCCCCGGGCCCCATGATGTCACCTGTGACTCCCATGGTCAAGGTCACCAGGGCGCCTGACACGTCCCCATGGCTCATGAAGGCTGGCAGCACTGCCCCCCTCTCCAGGGCCCTGCCAGGTGGGGTCTCCTGCTCAGCGGGGGATCCCAGGTCTGCAATCCCAGCCCACCCTCCTTCCTCCTCCCTGGCCTGGACACGGGGATGACACAGAAGCTGACCCAGAGCCCAGCAGCGACCCTGCTGATGGGGCACGAGGCCACACCTGGGTCATGCCCTGAGCTCCCCAGGGATGGACCCTGATCCCATCCTACAGGTTGGTGCCCCCAACTCACATGCTGAACGTGTATACTCAGGTGAGGTTTCCTCACATCAGGTAGGAAGGTCGGAGGTGTGGGGAAGGAAGGGGAACTGAGGTCGTGAGGGTGGCCCCATGAGTGCCAGAGCCTGTGAGAGGTCAGGAGACCCCTTGTCCCTCCACCCTTTGAGGGCACAGTCTGAGGCCTCCACACTATGTGGCCCCCGATCTGGGTTCCAGCCTCAGGGCTGAGTAATAATGTCCATGGTTCTCTGCTCCAGGTGAGACTGACTGTCCACTCAGTTGTCACCAGAACTGGGCCTGGGCAGCCCTCTCTGGGCTGGGGATGACCAGAGAGAAAGACCCAGAGGGACACACCAGAGGGACCCAGAGCTCAGGGCCTGAGCTGAGCCAGTGCACCTGCCCCTGCATCCTGGTGTCAGTAGGTTAGTGCCTCACCCCCAAATAGAAACACTGGGGTGACCTCATGGTGGGGGACTAAGGCGGGCATGAGGGGCTCAGAGGCAGATGGTGGGGCAGAGCAGAGGAATGTGGGGTGCAGGCGGTCCTGTTCTGGCTCTAGGGACAAACCGGCTCCATCCAAGGAGAACATTTGTGTCCGGATCCAAGTTTGTGCCCCAAACCCAGACCCATGTTCTCACCCCATCTCTGTTTTTGAGGGGAGCAGTTTCAGCCACTTATCAGGGACCTCAGAGGAAGAGGGGGAGATGGGGGACAGCCCGAGGAGCAGGGTCGTCCCCTAGGGTCACAGGGGCCCACAAATTATCTGTAATCCTTCTCAGCTCCCCAGGGTAGAGAGACCCCAAGAACCAGCCAGGGCTCAGTGAGGTCTCCTTGGGTTTCAGGGTCCTAGGCAGCCTGGGGGTGACAGGACCAAGGGCCCTCCCATGGGGACAACTGTGAGAGCCAGGAGGAGACTGGGGTCCCCTCATGGTTCCAGGGTCCTATGAGGGCAGGAAGCAGCCTGTGTCCTGCTCAGATGCCCCCACACCCCAGGAAGCTTCAGGCCTGACCTGTCCGGTGTGGATGTGTGCATGTGCGTGGGAGAGAACAGCACTGACACATGCAGTGCATGAGACACAGGCTCACACACGTGACACACACAAGCACATGTGGCACTCAAATGCACGTGTGACACACAAAAGCAGTGTGCACCAGCTCAGCTCTCACTCCATCCTTGCTGGAGCAATGGGGTTCGCTTGCACAGGGCAGCGCCGTGGTGCTCTGGCCTGGTAGGGGAGCCTTCCCCTGAATAAGGACTCCATGCACTGACTGTGGGACCACCCAGGAAGCTGCGAGGATCCACATGGAGTCCCCTGGACCAGCCTCGGAGGCTCTGCAAGGTCACGTGAGGTGAGTTGGCTGATGACCCCGGTGGGGCGGGGGGGAATGTCTAAGCCACTCCTTACTGCTTCTCTGATGGCATTTTGACAACGTCCCTTAGGGGCCCCCAAGCCCCATCTCCCATCAGTCACCTCCTTGGAAGACCTGGGGTGAGTGTAGGGTGGGGTACCCAGGACTCGCATTTGTGAGAGGGCCCTGCGCTCAGCACCTTCACACCTGGCCGTGTTTGTCCACCCAGTCCCACCTGCCCCTCCAAGCTCCCCTTTTCTGTGGGGGGTGCGCAGCGGGCCCCTCCCTTCCTCACACACTCTGGGCCTCACTTCTCCTCTACCTGACCAGCACCTCCCCCCTCAGGACTCACAAAGGTCCAGCTCCCCAGGAAACCTTCCAGACTGTACCCCCCACACACAACAGTCTGCTGGAGCCTCTGGTCTGATTCCTGCCTCTGTGGCTCCTACCTGAGCCTCCTCAGGGCCCAGGGCAGGTGCACAGGGCGGGGTGGGGTGAGGACTCACCTGGGGACACAGACACCTCGACCTGGAGCAGGCGGTCAAGTGATAAAGATCTCTTAATCCCACACAAGTATGTTCCTGCATCGTCCTCTGTGAGGTTCTCCAAGGTCACTGTGAAGGTCAGCTTGGCTGGGTGGTCCCTGATGGACACACGGCCGCTCCTCACTTCTCTCTCTGAATTGCTGGTCTTCACAATACCTTTCCACGGTGCCCACCATGAATCTCTGCACCAGAACTTGACATCATCTGCATATTCCTCCTCGTAGCGAAACTGCATGCTCAGGGATCCCCCCAAGAAGCCCGTCACCATGCGGGGGCCATGCAGACACCAGCAGCCTGGAAAACACACCGAGCTCCGCTCCTCAGTGGGCGCCTGGGCCTGGCCTGGGGTGCGGCCTCCCCAGGGGCCCCTAGTGTCTGCAGGGCCCAGGCAGGAGATAGTCTTTTCCTGACACCCTAGTATGGGGTTTTGGGGGTTTGTCATGGAGACCAGAGGGGCCAGTGCCCACGTTACTGTGTGTGGAGTGTGTGCTTTGTTCGCATCTCTGTGATATGGAAGGGCATTTATGTGTGTGGTGGGCGTTTATGCTAATGGCATGTGTGCTAACATGTGTGCACATGCTCACGTGTGCATGTGTGTGGGTGTGTGTGCTGTGAGGTGCATGAGGCTCATGGTGACGATACGGCTGACATCACAGCCCTGTCTCGGCTCCCGTGTCCAGGGACATGGACCAGACTCACCTGCCTAGGGCCTGAACTCCCCAGTCACTGCCGAGGCCGGTCTAGACAAGTCTGGACGCTTCTCTGCTCCCCCTCTGCCAGGTGCCCCTCCCGCGGGAGCCCGCACCCTGGGCCCTTCCTACCTCCCCTTCCCGGCAGACCAGCGCCTCACCTGGGGTGTGGAGAAGGAGCAGAGCCAGTGGCAGCCAGGCCTCCCTGTGCCTCTGGGTCATGTCTCGGCTCGGACTCGCCTGCAGCAGCTCTTGGCCTGGAAGGGGCAGGCTGGGCACCTCACAGAGGAGAACCCTCGTTTCACTTCTGCTTTTGTCTCTCTGCTTCCTTGTCCCCCCACAGTCCCCACCCTCGCTGCCTGGAAGTTGGGGTCAGGGTGGGGGCTAGTCAGGGCAGGCCTCCGGATCAGCTGCTGGGGTACAGACCAGAAAGGAGCCTGCTTGTCTCCCCCATTACTGGGAGAGGCCAGGGGACTCAGATGGGGGCCGCCCCCATCTCACTGTCAGCAGAACAGCAGACAAGAGGCTCTTCCTCCTCGTGGGTGGCCCGACCCCCTGACATGTTGCTTCCTTGGTCACTTGGACGGTCCTGGGGTGGGGCTGACCCGTCCATGCTCTGGCCTGGGTGGTGGCTCAGGACGCCTGCCCCGAGCTCCAGCGCCAGGGCCTCTCCCGGGACCGGCTCCCCGGCTACCCAGGCTGGCGCTCTCTCCACTGCTGCCTCAGCCCAGCCCACTCGGTTCTGATCCGGATGCCAGGCAGATCGGATCCTCCAGTGAGGGCTCCCACCTGTGTGTGCCCCTGTCTCCGGATGTGGGAGCTGTCACCCCCTCCAAATACTTCCCTTGTTAATTCTCTGCTTTTAAAACCACACTCTTTCCATTCAAGGCTGTGAACAAGAGGGACCAGGCCTCAGAGGTGTGAAGAGGCTGTGGGTGCTGGGCCTTGTGCCCTGAGATGGAGGCTAACCCCACCCCACCCAGGGGCACGTTACATGAGGAAGCTCCTGCAACTCAAGGCCAGTCTGCAACTGGCCAGTGTCAGTGTGTCTCCAGGGTCCTGGCCATGACCAGGGGCCTTTCCTGGGCAGAGCGGGAAGAGATCAAGTCAGAAGGGGGCGCTGTCTCCTTGCACCAGCAACTTGTTCTGGGAGGCAATGGTCTTTGGGTTATTTTACCCTGGAAAAGACAGGATGTGGTTTTGGCAGATTCTCAGTGTCATTGTGCAGGAAACACGTCTCTGGATGTGGCGTTGCCCCCAGAGCTGCTCCTCCTCCCTGTCTCATCTTAATGGAAGGCCACCCCAGCCCAGAGTTGCTACAACCCAAAACCCCCACCAATCTCCCTCTGTCTCTCCTAGTCCCTCACTCTGACTGTCTCAGTCTGCCCAGCACACAGGAACCTGCTCCCCTGTCTACACCACAGCATACCCCTTTTCCTCCAATGCCCGCTGCCTGTCCCTCTCCCCCACTCACCAGCAAGGGAGCATGTTCACGGGAGTCCTAGTGCCACCTTCTGTGCTCGACTGGTGTCCTTCAAATGAACCCACTCTCTGCACACGGATGTGACCCAGGCAGCGTCTGTGACTGCTACTGCAGTTTCTTCTGGATCCTCTGGCCCCAGGTGGTGGTGTGTTCCAGCCACGGTGATCCACGCAAGTGCTTCAGGAGGCACAGTGCTCCAGGCACGATGCTCCAAGCAGTGTGCTCCGGGCACGGTGCACCAGGTCTCAGCCTCTGCTTTCCCCTTCCTTTCTGGACCCTCCCCAGGCTTTAGGCATCGCTGGCTCCTCTTGTCCTTGAATCTTCATCTCAGATGCCCCCTCCCTGAAAGCCTCCTGTCACCCTCCCGAGGAGTCCTCTGCTGTCTCTGGCGGCTCCCTCTTTATTCCATAGTTCACTGATATTTATGTTGTATTTCCTTTTGGTGGCTTCCCACCATCGGCAGCCACAGCCATATGACCACAGGATATGGCTTCTGTCACGGGGGCGTCTGGGGTCTGTTTGGTTCAGGTGGAAACACCCAGTGGCAACCGTGCATGGAATGCATGGTCAGCGTCAATGAGCATCTGTGGTGAGAGAGAGGTGGAGGCTGAATGAGGAGAGAGTTGGCTGCAGAGAGGGACCCCAGGCAGCTATTAGACTCGATGCATAACAAATCCCCAAACACACAACTGAAAACAAACACTAATTATCTCACTTTCCTGAGAGGCATGAGTGGGAGAGAGGGGTAAGTGGTGGCTCTGGCTCAAGGCATCTCTACCACAAAGTTGGAGGCAAGATATTGGTTGGGGTTGCCTGGGCTACCTCCAACGTAGTGCTCTCACATGGCTGTGGGCAGGTGGCCTCATCTGTGGGCTAAATATGGCTGCTTGAGTGTCTCTCATAACCAGTGTCCCCAGAGTAAGCCAGAGAGCAAGGACATATCATGTCCTCTGCCTTATCCCTGAGTCACCAGACCCACGTGGACATGATAGGCAAGTCCTACGCAGGCCAGGCATGTCTGCACTGGTGCTGGCTATGATAGAATTTTAGAATATAAAGAGTTAGTTCTGCAGTAAACATAGGGGTACAGTTGCTCTTTTGGATCGGTGTTTTTGTGTCCTTTGGGTAGATCCCTAGGAGCGGGATTGCTGGATCATATGATAGTTCCATTTCTAGTAGACTGAGGAACCTCCATACGGCCTTCCATAATGGTTGGATTAGCTTGCATTCCCACCAGCAGTGTACCAGGGTTCCTTTTTCTCCACATCCTCGCCAGCATTTGTTGTTGTTGGTTTTTGTGTGTGTGTGTGCCATTCTATTGGTAAGACCTGGAAACAACCCAAATGCCCAGAAATAGATGACTGGATCAAGAAGATGTGGTACATAAACACAATGGAATACTATTCAGCAATCAAAAATTAAAAACTATGGCAATTTATAGAAGCATGGATGGAGCTAGAAGGAATTATACTCAGTGAAACAAGTCAGAAGGCAAGAGAAAAATATCTGATGGTTTCATTATTAGGAGGAATATGAAAGAGCAACAGCTACAACAAGAAGAAAGAAGAAGAAGAAGAAGAAGAAGAAGAAGAAGAAGGAGGAGGAGGAGGAGGAGGTGGGGAGGAGGAGAGGAGGAGGAGAGGAGGAGGAGGAGGAGGAGGAGGTGGAGGAGGAGAAAGAATGAGCTCAAGGAAAAGGGCAATTACAACAAAAAGCAATCAAAGGCAAAAAAAAAAAAAAAAAAACACAACAAGACCAAAAGGTNGAGGTGGAGGAGGAGAAAGAATGAGCTCAAGGAAAAGGGCAATTACAACAAAAAGCAATCAAAGGCAAAAAAAAAAAAAAAAAAACTCAACAAGACCAAAAGGTCAAAGATAAACCAAAGGGACCATGGGGGTGGGGGGAAGGAAGGGAGGGCAAAGAATGGGATGAGGGCAGAAAGAGCACAAGAGACTGAGGTGATGGTGCAGGGGTGGAATGGTGGTGGGAACTCCCTGGGGAATACAAATGATGTCAAATATACTTAAATAAAAAAAAAAAGACTATAAGAGTTAGGATGGAAGGTCTCGCCAGAAAAAAACACCAAGGGTGGGGTGGGGACAATTAACAAATATTGACTAAACCTGGCTCCAGAAGGTTTCAGATATCTCAGGGGGTGTCAGAAAAGGTTATCAGACAGAGGTAGGGCAGAGAGGAGTATAGGAGAGCAACCAAATCCAGTGAAGGCAATCATTTCAAATTATCCATCAAAGAACCTATAAAAGAACACCCTTGCCCAGGTTGGAAAACAATCCTACAAGCTAATGGACCAAAATGGAAAGCAGGAGCAGCTATACGTATATCAAATATAATAGACTTTAACCTAAAAAGGTAAAAACTGAGAAACATCGACATTACATTATGGTTAAGGGGACAGTACATCAAGAAGACATAACAAACTTCAACATAAAATCACTATATTATGGAGCTGCAAAATATATCAAAAGTTGTTGTCATCTCTGAAAACAGACATAGAGAAAATACATTTTCAGTAGGAGAATTAATTACTGCACTCTCACTAATGGACAGATCAACAAGACAAAAAATAAACAAAGATACTAGAGCCCTAAATAAAGATCTAGATCTCAAGGCCAGAACAGACATCTATAGCACAATGCACCCCAAAATTATAGTATACACTTTTCATAAGAGCACAGGATCATTCTCCAGAATCGATCACATATTGGGCCACAAGACAAACATCAACAGATTCAGAAGATCCAGATCATTCCAACTATATTCTTTGTACTAAAAGGCATCAAACTAGAAAAAAATGATGAAAAGAAAACAAGAAATCAACCCACTTCATGGAGATCAAAACCCATAATACTGGAATGGATTATAGAGGAGATCAAAAAGAAATTAAAATACATTGAACTATATGACAATGAGGACACCACATTCCAGAATGTATGGGGTACAGCAAAAGCAGTAATAAGAGTGAAGTCCATAGCACTACAGGCCACATCAATAAACAAAAAGAACTCAAAGAAACAACCGAACCTCCCATCTCAATAAACTGGAAAAAGAAAAACAAAAGAACCCCAAAATCAGGAGAAGAAAGGAAATTAAAAAAAAAAATCAAAGCATGGGGCCTCCCTGGTGACGCAGCAGCGGGTTAAGCAATGCACTATGAAGCAAACCGCAGCCACTGCAGCACAAGTTCGATCCCTGTCGCCTGCCAGGGAGGGGACCCACATGGCATAGCAGACCTCTCCTGCCTTGCCCGCTGCTGCCCTCAAGCAGTGTGTTTCAGTCAGTCTGCCTGTTCTGCTCCCCACTCTGTCTCTGGCAAATCCTCTCACCTCCCACGACTCTGGCCTGTACCCCAGCTCTTGTATGCATAAATAAATAAATCTTTAAAAAAATCAAAGCAGAAATAAATGAAATAGAAATTAAAAAAATCTGACAGTCAATGAACCCAAAAGTTGGTTCTTTGAACAAATAAACAAAATTTACAAACCTCTAGCCATACATATAAAGAAAAAATAGTAGAAAACACAAATAGTATCACATACAAAAAAGGAGAAATCACAACAGACTTCACTGAAATCAAAGGAATAATTGGAGAATACTATGAACATTTATATGCTAAAAACTTCAAGGATCTAAAAGAATGGACAAATTCCTAGAATGATGTAACCATCCAAAGCTAGATAAAGAAGAAATAGAACAACTAAACACACCAATTCAAGCAGTAAAATTGAAGTGGTATTCAAAATACTCCCCAAAAACAAAAGCTCAGGACCAGATGGTTTCACAAATGAATTCTACCAAACGTTCAGAAATGAACTAGTGCCTATCCTACACAAACTCTTTCAAAAAATGTAGAAAGAAGGAATTCTACCAACTATGTTTTATGAAGCCAAGATTACACTAATAGCAAACCCAAACAAAGAGAACTAAAGGTCAATCTCCCTGATGAACATTGATGTAAAAATCCTAAATAAAATCCTTGCCAACAGAATCCAACAATGCATCAAAAAGATAATACACCACAATCAAGTGAGATTTATTTCAGGGGCACAGGGATGTTTCAACATCCGAAAATCAATCAATGTAATCAACACATCAACAAAAGGAAGAATAAAAACCACAGGATCATATCAGTAGACACAGAGAAGGCATTTGACAAGGTTCAACATCCACTAATGAGGATGGTCATTAAAATCCTTGGAATAGAAGGAGCATACTTTATCATGATAAAAGCCTTATATGACAAACCAACAGCCAATATTATTCTTGATGGTGGCGAAATGAAAGCCTTTCCTTTAAAATCAGGAACAAGACAAGATAGTCCACTCTCACCACTGCTATTTAATATAATACTGGAAGTCCTAGCCAGAGCAACAGGACAGGGAAAAAATGTACAAGGAATCCAAATAGAGAAAGAAGAAGTAAAACAATCACTATTTGCAGATGATACAATAATACACTTGGAAAACCCCAAAAACTACAGAAAATCTAATTAAAGCAATCAACCATTTTATCAAAGTAGCAGGATACAAAATCAACACACAAAAGTCAGTAGTCTTCCTATATACAAACAATTGAGCTGAAGAAGAAGAAATCAAGAAAACTGTCCCTTTTACAATTGAAACACAAAAAAATCAAATAATTGGGAATAAACCTAACAAAAGAGATAAAACCTATTTAAAGAATATTATAAAACATTGTTGAAAGAAACAGAAGAAGACACAAAGAAATGGAAAGACACCTCCTGTTCATGGATTGGAAAAATTAACATTATCAAAATGGCCATCCTACCAAAAGCAATTATACATTTAATGCTATTGCAATAAAAATCTCAATGACGTTCTCCAAAGAAATAGAATAAATATCAATGAAATTCATATGGAGCCACAAAAAAACCTCGATTAGCAAAAACTCTCCTGACTAAAAAGAAGGGGAATGGTGGTATCACACTCCCAGACTTCAACTCAACTACAAAGCAGTAATAATTAAAACAGTAAGGTACTGGAACAAAGACAGACACACAGACCAATGGAACCGAAGAGAAAGCCCAGAAATAAAACCACACATTTATGGACACCTGATATTTGACAAAGGATCAAAGAATATGCGATGGAACAAGGACAGCTTATTCAATGAATGGTGCTGGCAAAACTGGTCAGCCATATGCAAAAGAATGAAACTAGAACATTATCTCACACCATGTGCAAAAATCAACTCAAAATGGATAAGACCTGAATGTAAGACCTGAAACCATAAAACACATAGAAGAAAACTTAGATAAAATATTAGAAGACATCCATATTGGTAACATCTTTAAAAACACATCCCCCAAAGTAAAGAAAATGAAAGAGAAGCTAAACAGCTGGACTACATCAAGTTAAAAAGCTTCTGTACAGCAAAAGAAACATTAACCAAAACAAAGTGATACCCCAGTGATTGGGAAAAATTTTTTACTCTCCACACAACTGATAAGGTACTGATCACAAAGACAGACAAAGAACTCAATAAAATCAAAGTAAACAACCCAGTCAAAAAATGGAGGAAGCACTTAACAAACACTTCTCCAAAGAGGACCTGCAAATGGCCAAAAAGCACACGAAAACATGTTCAACATCCCTCATAATCAGGGAAATGCAAATTAAAATCACACTGAGATACCACCTGATATCATTAAAAATGGCATATATGGGGCCTCCCTGGTGGCGCAGTGGGTTAAGCAACGCACTATGAAGCAAACCGCAACCACTGCAGCACGAGTTCGATCCCTGCTGCCGGCTGGGGAGGGACCCACATGGTGCAGCAGACCTCTCCTGCTGTGCCCGCTGCTCCCCTCAGCAGTGTACTTCCGTTGATCTGCCTATTCTGCTCCCCACTCTGTCTGTAATCCTCCCACCCCCAACACCTCTGGCCTGTACCCCAGTAAAAAAAAAAAAATGGCACATATAAAAAAAAAAAAGCAACAACAAATGTGAGCGAGGATATGACAAAAAGGAACTCTCCTACACTGCTGGTGAAATGCAAACTAGTCCAACCACTATGGAAAGCTGTGTGGAGGTTATTGACCCAGCAATTACACTTCCAGATCTACCCAAAGGACACAAAAACACTGATTGAAAAGAATACCTGCACCCCTATGGTTATTGCAATACTATTTATAATAGGTAAGACCTGGAAACAACCCAATTTCCCAATAATAGACAACTAGATCAAGAAGATGTGGTCCATATACACAATGTAATACTATTCAGCAACCAAAATAGATAAACTAATGTATTTGCAGGAACATGGATGGAGCTAGAAGGGATTATGCTCAGTGAAATAAGTCAGAAGGAAAAAGACTATTGGATGGTTTCACTTTTAGGAGGAATATAAGGGAATCAAAAAAGGGGTCAGGAAAACAATAACAACAACAAAAACCCAGACAATGATAAATCAGAGATATTTAGTAGGTAGAGGGAGGGAGAGATCTGGGATGCAGGCAGGTAGAGCACAGGGACTGAGGTGATAGTGAACTGGTGAACTGGTTGTGGGAAATCCACAGAGACTACACTGATGTGTGTATATATATATGGAAGGAATATATAAATAAATAAATATATATTTATGCTATATACAAATAATATATATAATTATATATAAAGAAGATTTCAAAAATAAATAAAGTATATGTAAACCCAAAGTCAAGAAGTGCGGAGCAGTGACATGTCAGGTACGCAGCCTAAATCATGAACAAACAAGTGTTCACAATGTTACCGTCAGTATCTGGGATCTCCAACAAGGACACCAGACAGAAAAATATGACTTATGCTTTGGAATAAAGATTTAAATTATAACTATTTTAGGGCCTCCCTGGTGGTGCAAGGGATTAAGTCTCAGCACAATGAAGCATCGACCCACATGGTGCAGCAGACCTCTCCTGTCTCCCCGCTGCTCCCCTCAGCCTAGTGTTTCAGTAGATCTGTCTGTTCTGCTCCCCACTCTGTCTCTGGTGAATGTTCTCAACCCCAGCACCTCTGGCCTGCGCTCCAGCTCTTGTATGCAGAAATAAATTTTTAAAAAAATTTAAAAGGCTCAATTAATTTAAAGGTATTAAGGGACCACTACTAACATCACTTAGTTTTTTACATTAACTAAGGCAGACTCTAAATACTGTCATTTCATCCACCCACTCACTCACCCATCTATCCTCCTTCCCTCCCTCCCCACTCCCACCCACATCCCTGCATTTTTCATCCCTGCCCCTTCCCTCTCACCTCCATCCACACACCAAGGCAATGCACTGTCATCCAGAGATGAGAGGTTTGCTATTTTTAACTCTAAGGAAAACCACGATTGTTTGTCTTCTTCATTGTAGACACCCTCCATTTTCTCACTTTATTTTCTGGAGAGAAACCTCAAGTGGCCACGGCCCTGTGTGATCTCAGATAGGTCCATCTGCCTACGGACCACCCAGAGGAGCGGTCCTCAGTGGGGGCCGCGCCCCAGGCACCCTGGGTGTTGAAGACTCTCTGGTCACAATTTCTGGAGGGCAGTGCTGGTGACACTGAACCGGTCCAGTCCAGAGATGCCACCAGCATCGTACAGCACACAGGAAACCCCCGACAAGAATGACGCTCAGACCTCCAAGGCAGCATTGTGGGGGCAAGGAGCAGAAGCTGCCCAGTAGGGCACATGCCTGGGGGTGCAGGCAGCAGGGAGGGCAGCCCTGAGGCACCATCCATCTCTGCAGTCCCTGGATAAGGCTCTGGAGGCGCTGTTTCTCCATCCCCAACAAGCCTGGACCCTGACTGGCTTAAGCTTTCAGGGGCTCAGACCCCACCCTGGAGGATGTGGGTGCTGCTTCCTCTGGGCTGCTGGGAAATCATTGTCAGGACACTGAGCTATGCCAGAGCCTCCCCTCCCTCTGCTACTGCACCAACTCCTGGCCCTGAGCCACCTGGGCAGCCCCTGGCCGTCTCTAGTCCAGACCAAGCTCCCTGGCTCTGAGCTGCACAAGGAAGCTGTGACTTCCTCCTCTGCACACTTGTGGGATGACTCTTTCCAGCAGCCTGACCTTCCAGGGGCCCTCGTGGGTGTAGTGCACCCAAACCAGTCCCACCTGCTGAGAGGCACGGGCCCACGGTGCAGGGGCATCAGGCGTGGGACACGTCATGGAGGGTCACAGGGCGCTGAGGGGGCAACATCCTGTTAAAGACCAGCCTTGAGCCTGGAAATAAAGTTTGGGGTTTGAATCTTTGTTGGGTCAAATCGTTGCTGCAGCTAATCCATCGTTCACACACTCTGAGTCTCCGTCTCTCAGGAAGGATTGTGATAAAGATGAGATAAGCGGGAGTGTGTCATCCAGTGAACATCCATGAGTCTTGTTCTCTGCCCACCCCCTTGTCTCTGGG
>JAGFMF010011813.1:56417-69505 GCA_019455555.1 Galemys pyrenaicus
TCCTCCAGGCAGGCGCTGAGCCCTCCCAGCTCCTCCTCTGCCCTGGCTGCTCTGCGGTCTCTGCTGCAGCCTCTTTCCGGTTCTGTTCTCAGAGGCAGAAATATGGGAATCAGGGCCCAGGGCATCACGTGGTCAGCCGAAAACTGCTGCAAACCTCACCGAGGCTCACCTCACACACACACACACACACTGAACTTGCACTTCGGTCTCTGGCCTGTACCCTCCTGTTCCTGCCGCAGCTCACGGCAGTGCCCTGCTCTGACCAGGCTCTGCCCCACGCCCAGTCTGCTGAGTTTGCAGCTGGGTCCCCAGCAGGCTTCCCCGTTGTGAAGTCCAGCTCCTGCTCCAGAGCGCAGGCCCCGCAGTGCAGGGTCAGCTACTCGCAGCGCCCAGCTCAGACGGAAATGCTCAGGCTCCAGAACCGCAGAGAACAGCAGGAGCGACAAAGGTGCGTTAAACCCTGCGTGGGACCCTTAGTGAGGGGCCCAGGGGAGCAGAGCTGAACCCCTGAAGCAGGCCCTGTCAGGGACCCTCAGTGGTAAAGATAGTGAGCAGGGTCTGTCTTCTAACCCCAGCTCGTGGTCCCCCAGACTGACGGCCCTTGAAGGGGTCCCCGCCTTGGCCGCGTGCTGCTCAGCAGAGTCTTAGATGTGGCACCAGGAGGCACTCGACAAACCACCTCAGACCTGTCTTGCCTGTGTGGTGAATGAGACAGGACCTCCGGGGTCAAGGGTGTGCCCAGAGGAAGGAACGTGCAATGACAGCACAGGGGATTTACTCAGGCGGCACTGGGAGCGCTTCCCCAGGAACGGTGACCTGGAGAGCAGGAAACCCCGAAATTCTCTAGTTGGATATTTCAGACAACAGATTTCTTGCTTGTTCAATTTTTGCTCTATTGGGAGGTCTCATCTCTTGAGTGGTGTGTGTATTCGTGTGTGTACAAGCATGTGAGTATACACCTGTGTTTTGGGGCACTTGTACTGACATGCAATGTGTGAATTGTGTAACCTGCATGTATATGCCTGTGTGTGTGCTCTCTGTGTGGTACATTGTGTGTCTGTGCACACATTCCCCACCTTCCCCCACACAGAAAGGTGATTTCCTGTCCTGCGTGTTCAGAACCACACGGAGCTGCCTGGCGGGAGGAGGAGGCTCGTGGAAGCACAAGGATTTCAGCTGATGAACTTTGTTTGCTTCTGACGACTGTTCCCCAGGACCCGAGGACTTCAGCACGTGCAAAGTTATGAGATTCATACTCAGGTTCTGAGCCTTTATTTTCACTAGTCCTTGTGACATTTTCTCTGATAATTATTTCTCCTCATGGAGAACTTAAAGAAAATTGTTACCTCAAATGTGACTTGCAGGGAGCAGCTGAAAGTTTCACTTTGCTACTTACTGACAGGGTCAGCTTTGGTGAGTGACGTGATTCATCTCAGTCTGGGAAGCCAACTCAGGACACAGCCAGCAGAGTGTGTGTGTGTGTGTGTGTGTGTGTGTGTGGTGGAGGAGGCAGGAACTGGGGTGGTGCAGGTGTCCCTATCTTTAACCTCCAGAGATGGTCATGGCAGCCGTGGAGAGAGCGCTAGAAGACGTGTGGGGCAGACCTGTCCCTTTCAGTGTCACGCCCTTCAGGGACAGTCTGGCAAGTTGCCACCTGCCTTCCCCATCAGCACTGGGGGCGGAGCCTTCCAGTCACTCCAGCCTCCTCCCGGGAGGGCCCTGAGGGCTGTGACCTCCTCTCTGCTCCTCACTTCCCTGGGCCTCCAGCTCCCTGGTCCCACACAACCTCCTGTGGGCAGCGCCAGGCAGTGACCTCCCTGGTAAGCCTTAGGTCCATGGGCAAAGTCTTCTTTCTCAGGTGTGTTAATTGTCTGCAGTGGGGGCCAGACATAGAGAGCACCCCATCTGCAATGCACAGATTGTGCTCTTGGAGCTTGTGCTCAGGGGACACTTGTCATGGAGGCTCACATGTCCCTGGCCAGAGCAGGTCACGTGGCCAAGCCCGACATCAGCAGGATGGAGAAGCACAGTCCTCTCCGGGGGGCAGCAAGGGACAAGACAGCGGCACCCCAGTGTGCACAGACTCAGCTGCATGGTCTGAGGGGGACGCTGTGGGTGCGTGTCCATCATCACGCAGACAGGACATGGCCACGTGCAAAGACCTTCCCTGGCTCGGGGAGCGGCGCATCCAGTGCAGGATGAGTCCCCTGGGTCGCCCGCTCCAGTCCGTCTCTCATCCTCTCCCACTAGATGATGATGCCTGGGGCGGGATCACGTCTGTGCACCTGGATTCTCATGTCCCCCAGGCCTGCAGGACGGCCCCTCAAGAGCAGCCTTGCCTCCCGCGCTGCTCTGGTCCTGGAAATGCTGCAGGGTGACGGGGTCTGGGGCAGTGGGGCACCGCATGAGGGGCGGAGGGGGTACGGGGAGAATCCCGGGGGACTGAGTGGGGTTGAATGTAAGTCAATTTTGGTCTTGACCCTAAGTTGGGGTTGGTTCTTCAAAGCAGGAAAACCCTGGTCAGTTCTCCGCAGGCCGGGAGCTCCTCGCGTCGGGCTGTTTCCTCTGTGATTGTCACGAAGCCAGTTCCTTGTCAGCGTCTGGGGCTGAATGTCCTATACCCAAGAATTTCTGCCCCTGCCCTTGTATTTGAAATTATTTCTTTGGAGACATGGAGACGGGGTCATCAGCTCCATGTCAGGCGGTCCCCTCTGAGGCCGGCTCACCCAGAGGACGGCCCAGAGCAGGCTCAGGAGCAGAGGAACCTTCAGGAGGACCGGGAGCCAGAAGTGGACGCTGCTGATCAGGGAGCTGTAGGGGGACAGGCCCAGGATGTGAGCAGCCTCCAGTACCCTCTCCCCCAGCCCTCCCTGGGCCGCCCTGGGCTCCATGAGCTCTGAGCCCCCAGATCTCAGCCAGGACAGCCCCCCAGCCAAGGTCATGGTGCTCCAAGCTGGGGCTCCAGCTGCTCCTGCCCCATCTGCTGGCCCCGCAGCCCTGTCCTGTTGCTCACCCTCCATCCCCTCCCCGCCTTACCCCACCTTATCCCCTGCAGAAGGCTGTGCTCTCTGGTCGGCTTCACCCTGGCCGCTGCCCCGTCCCCAGCCACCACCCATGCAAAGCACTGTGGGCAGCACATCCGGGTCACAGCTCAGGGACAGCAGACACCACATGGAGAGGCCGCTCTGCTCTGGCCCTGGCCGCAGAGGGCCCGCCCTTCAGTTCTGCGTGTTTCCTGCTCCTCCCTGTCAGCCCACAGCCCTCCTGTGCTGGACCCTGCTCACCTGGATCCCACTCGCACCCCACCCTGGAGCCCCCCGCAGTGTCTGGAGCCTCCTGGGCCATCCTTCCTCCTCCCTCAGCCGGGGGGCGGCTCTCAGTTCCTGGGGGTATAGGGACACCCCAGAACGTCTGACTCTTGAGTGCAGGTGAGTCAGGTGAGACCGGACATGCTTCTGGGGGCTGAGGAGAGACCGAGGGGTCCCCACACCGACATGTCCTGCTGGCCCGAGACGCCTGTGTCCTCTCCAAGCCCCACGCCCCTGGGCTCTTCACGCCGCCCCCTCCTTAGCTCCCTTGGCTATGCCCCCCGCTGTACATGCCTTGGGTTTATGTAAAGAATATACAGATATTCTTGAGCACTGAGGAGAACTATCAAAGGGTTCAGAGCAGGCCCCAGGTGGGCTCTGTAGACCTGTTGGAAACCTGAGACTGAGTGAATCTGGCCCAGAGCTGTTTGAGAACAGCCATGGAATAGAGTCCCTGGCCTCTCAGGGCTGGTGGAATAAAGTCCCCCCACAGTCCTGGCCACTTAGACCCGGTGTGGGACCCCTTGGACAGGAGACCTTCACAGGGTAATCAGGTGATTACCTGGGTCAGGCCCTGTCCAGGGACTGGTGACCTCATTAGGGAAAAGGGGCCCAGGTCTGACAGGGAGAGGCCCAGCGAGCACAGAGAAGATTTGAGGGGTTGTCATAAGCCAGGGGTGCCAGCAGTACTAGAAGCAAGAGAGGGCAATGACATACCACTTCTGAACCCCACCAGGAGTCACCCTGCCCACACCTGGGCTCAGGTTCTGGCCTCATGAGCTGGGAGACAGGGGAACCCCTCAGCCTCCTTCTCAAAGGAGCACCAAGCTCCAGAGACAAGTGCAGGCTGGACCTGGGGTTAAAAATGGCCCCCAGGAGAGTGGGCCCAGCCCGCACAGGACACAGCAGCATCAGCACTGACTTACCTGCTGCTGGGTACAGTCGGGGGGCCAGTGCCCTCTTCTGGGGAGACTGGTGCTGCGGTGGTTATGTTGTTGTTGTTGGTGGTGGTGGTGGCAGAGTTGACTGTGGTGGTGGATACTGTAGGGGCTGCTTGAAACACAAATCAGATCCATCCTTCTTCCTGCCCGCCTGCCCCAGCCCTGCACCCTCGTCTGCGCCTGGGGCCCAGGGCTGCCCTGGCTGAGGAGCCTGGAGCACGGCATGGGAGGGTCTGAGCTGGACCTCTCAGGTCTCCAGGCCTCAGCCCCTCATGTGCCTGGGGCAGGTGGGCTGTGGAGCAGGAGGGTGTCCTGCAGCCCTGGGGCAGAGGGCAGGATGCCCAGGCAGTTGGAGTCTCTGGACCCTAAACATCCCTAGTGCCCATGAGAACCCCATAGCTCCATCTCTTCCTCCAATAGGCTTGAGCAGAACAGGCTGCTGCCAGCTGACAGACGAGAGTATGACTCATTAGGACCAGCCCAAGCCCACTCCATCCAGGGAGACCCTCACTTAGGGCAAGTGGTCACCTTTTGTGAGGGGACGGCCCTTCCCAGGCCCAGGTCAGGGTCACAGGACGTGAACGGCTGCTTCTGCAGTGGGACCTGCTCCCTGGATCTGGGGCGGTGGGGGCTCTGCTGACCCAGGTGTTCCCCTTGTTGCCACAAGGGCCCTGGGAGGGGAAGTCAGAGGGAGCTGGGGCCCAAGAGAAATGCTTCAACCAGGAGCTGGCACCCTGAGGCCCCTCCCAAGGAGTGGGAGCTCTACAAGGTCTTAGAAAGGGATGCTGTATGCCAGGGACGTAAATGCCTCAGGGTGGTATTCAGGCCCCAGACCAGAATCCATGACTGTGGAGACCTTTCTGCCTTCAGGAATCAGCCATGGTCTGGGCCCTGTTCCTGAGTGGACATGGAGCGTGGCTGGAATAGTCACATGAGGTCTCAGCCCAAAACACCAGAGTTCAGGGATGTCCAGGAAACACTGGGAGGAGTTGGGGTCTCTAGCCCCATAGAGGGTGTCCCTTTCCCCACGTGCTGACCAGGGCATCACCTGACCATTGTGTCACAGAGTGGGGAGCTGGGCCGTGCAGAGGAGGGCAGTGGGCTGCAGAGGGGCTCCTCCATCCAGGAGGGGCCGGGGCCATGAGCATCCAGGACGAGTCTCCCCTCCCAGTGCCCACGAGTGAGACTCCCTGCTGGGGGACAGGTGATCCCTGGACACGGACCGCAGGGACCAGGACCGAGCAGGCCCTGCAGAGACCCACCCACACAGGCGCACGCTCTCACCTGGGTCAACGGTCACTTTTACTTGGGCCCCAAGGTTAGTTCCGATTCTCTCAATCCCACACCAGTAAGTGTCCGCATCGTCCAGCCTGAGCTCCTCCATGGTCACGGTGAACGTGCGGTTCTCCTGATGGTCCCTGATGGACACGCGGCCCCTCCTCACCTCCTGCTCTGATCCACTGGTTTGAACAAGGATCCTGCAGCTGCCCCAGGAGGCCCCTCGACACCACCACTTCCTGTGGGTCTCATAGCCCGGGCCATAGCGACACTTCACGGTCAGCGAGCCCCGCTCCCAGCCCTGCACTGCGCCTGGACCGCTGAGGGCAGATGAGCCTGGAAGACACAAGTCCACGCACCTGTGACCCCCACTGCGCACAGGCCCACGGCCTCCTGCCTGCGATTGGCTCTGTCAGTCCAAGGGTGATGACTTGAATCAGTCATGGACAGACTAACCCTCCTGGAGATACACCTTGTATCCTAAATTCCCCTGAGTAAAAAGCACCACTAAAAGCACCTGAGATAAGCTCAGATCTGAGACAGACACACTGACACTGACCAGTGACAGCCCCTAAATTCAGCCCCATCCCTGTGTTGTTCCGTCTGGTGGGGGACAAATCCCAGAGGACCCGCCTCCCCAGAAGAGGGGCTGTGCCTGGCCTGCACCAGGACCTGCAGGTGTGGCTGAGGCTCCTGTGTCCCCTGGTTAGGGGATGCTCCCCATGCTCCTGAGGTTTAGGGGTTCCCTAGGACCCAGGTGAGGACCCTGGTGTGCTGACGAGCACTGCTGCTCAGTGGCCAGTGAGCTGGGGTCCAGGTCACATGGGGCCCCTTTCTCCATTGGGTTGTTGCCAATTCTCGCTGCAGCTTCCTGGAAAGGCGGCGTGTGAGGTCAGAGGAAGCAGAGGTCAGGGGTAAACAGCCCTTCCCGTTCATGCTTCTCCTGTTTGCAGATTCTGTTAAACGCGATGGACATGATTCAGCAAGAGTTGAAAAGGAGAGACCCCGACGAGCCTCCCTCGTCCCTCTCCTGTGGCTGCGGGTCCAGAGCCCCAGCTTGCTTGGCCTTCTCAGTCCAGCCTTCTGCTTGGCGGCATCAGCGTAATGGACAAGACTTAAATGAGACCTTTCTCAAGAATCTGTAAATTTACAGAACCAAAGGAACGAGCCGCAGAATGCAGCTTCTGCCAGTGGATATGCTGGCGACCACTAGCATAGCTGTGACGGGCAGTGACTGAAGGGGACTAAGGGCATGTGGCCATGAGCATCTTATATCTTCATTAGTGTCCAGCCCTCACTGAACCCCGTACAGACTGACCACAGAGAGAGGAGCCCACGCGGACTTCTCGCCCCCCAGTGCAACCCCCGAGCAGGCCTGCACCCGAGGCCTCAACCCCAGGCCTGCCTCGTCCTTCTCAGCCTGCCGGGCCTGGTGAGAAATCCCAGCAGGGCCTAAGACTGCTTGAGCAGCCCTAGTGCTGGTAACAGTCAGCATTGGGGTTCACATAACCCCCCCTCATGGACTGATATTTGAGAATGGACAGAGTCCCCATCCTGTCTTTTTCTTTCTTCCTTCCTCTCTTCCTCACTTCCTCCCTCCCTCCCTTTCTAACTGAAACTCTTTTTAAATCTTTGGTCCACCCTTGAGTGTGGGCTCCCACTTCCGTCCTTCCATGTAATCATCTCTCCAATCACAGCCTCATGTTCACTGGACCTGGGTGGGTCACAGAAGGCTCAGGGACCAGGCTGTGTCCTCTCCAGGCTGTGCTGCACGGACACCAGGCCCACATGTCTGCTCACGGCCCAGGCCTCAGCGCAAGTCATCATCATGGCGACTGGCAGATGCATGTCAGGACCAGCTCTCTGGCCTGACTTCAGCGTCACAGTCATCACCTTCTCAGGTGTCAGGAGCACCTCTGGCTCCAGGGGACCCCAGGCCCTATCCTGGTCCAGACCACAGAGCAGCCAACACCCCTTGAGTTTTTTTTTTTTTTTAATTTTTATGACCTAGGGATTTATTTTTCATCAAAACAAGTAATCAACATTTTATCTTCAATATCAATTTTTTCTTATTTCACCACTTCCTTTTTTTCTTTTTCTTTTTTCTTTTTTTGGCAAGCTTCCCTTGATGACGACATCCTTTTACTTTCCCATAGTGCCCAGAAGTTTCTCCATGTTTTCATTTTTTTTTATATATACAGCAGTTTTTCTAATGGGTGATATCTCATTGAGGTTTTGGTTTTTTTTAAATGTCTTAGTGAGAAAACAGAACCTCCTTTATCTGTAACGATGGTGATCATAAATCCACTGATTCCAGGATTATTGTGGCACATTGATGTGAGCTTTATGCTGAATTTATAATAATTAATATTGGGCCTGCAGGTTCTTTTCTGCACACATGTTATTTTCCATTAAACCCCAAGCCAAATGCTGAGCACTGACATATCACAGGCTCTCAGCTGACATCACAGATGATTCTGGAGTTATGACCAGAACACCAGGCAAACAGCACATAACACAGGCTTATTAAAATAAAATGACAACAGTTGGAAAAAGATTCAGATAAACCATTTTCATAATTTAATTCATAATTTAATTTAATTTCATAATTCAATTCGACAGCTAAATTCGTATCTGTATTTCAAAGAATTCTGTATATGCCAAATACAAATATTGAACAATCAAGTAAAGAGAAGCTCAGTTCTAATAACATGAACCTGTACTAAATATCTAGGTATAGCGACAGCAGAAATAATTAAGATTTGTAACACACACCACAGAGAAGATATTTTAGAGACACAGGAAGGTTTAACATAGTATGATCCTAAATTAGGACTGTATTTATTTTAGAGACTCCCGGTAGCCATGGGGATAAGTCCTGGTGCTATCACTACACACTGCGGCATGAGTTACTAAAACCACTCAGTATGTGGTATTTACAATGGCATCTGTAAATTATGCACAAATGTACCTGCTTTACCTACATTTAAGTTGGCAATAACTTAAAAATGACATGATAATGTTTATAAGAAATACATTCTGCTTTTCAGAGTTTTCTCTCTCACATAGGTGATATCCAAGTCAGTGGATGAGTAAATGGGCATTTTGCTTCCCACTGCCTCCTCCTTCTAGAAGACTCTGCCCCTCCACCATTGGGGTTACATGTCCTCTGGGGCCTGGGAAGGTGGGAAGCAGCGAGCACGTGGTCATGGACCCCTAGCTCTGTGTGTCTACCATTGTGCCAGTTCCCGAGGGCCAAGACATGGCCAGAAATAGACAACTTCTGGTGTCTCACCCCACAAATCTCTTCCCCTCTGACACCGGGATCCCCAATTTTATATTAGTGATATGCTCATTTCACAAATTAATCTGGAAAACTACTTCCTGTCCTCTCCAGCTCATCACTGCATATTCCCAAGGACTTGACAACAGTCCAAAAACTGACACCTTCTAAGGACTGATCCTGTCCTCCTCCTACACCCTACCACCCCTGATTCACACATGCTTGCCCTACTGCCCTCACACCAAGGACAGAGCTCTGGGCTTTGGCACCTGCAGAGCAGAAACTCAGGCACCAGGTGTGGCCTGAGACATCCAGACTCCGCTGCTTTCCCCTCCCTGTGCCCCCTGTGCTCCAGCTCTGAGGGGCTGAGGTCCAGGAGCTCCTTCAACCCCACACACCTAGGCCTCCCTGACAGGGTCTGCCCTCCACTGAGACTTGCTCCCGAGGAAAGATAAGGCCAGGATCCTCGGGATTCACTCACCATGTGCCCCAGCCAGGAGCAGGCTCTGCCCACAGGAGCGTCTCTGCTGGGCCCTGTGTCCTCTGTCTCACACCGCAGGGAGCTGTGGCAGACACTGTCCTCCTCAGTGAGGAGAGTCTGCATGAGCGATGGCCCTGCCTGCCCTGCCACGTCCCTCCCAGCAGACCCGTGTCCTGCCCCAGCCCTGAGCCTCCAGACCAGGCCAGCCACTCACCTGGGACCGTGAGCAGGAGTAGGGCCTGGAGCAGACACGGGGTGCTGAGTCCCATCCCCCTGATAACGAGCTCAGCTCCCTTCAGCACTTGATGCCAGCACAGAAGTGAGCCCTGAAGCTGCTTCAGACCAAGGACCTGGGAGAATCTCCTTTGAGTTTCTCTCTCATCACTTCCTTGATATCTGCCCTGACTTCCCCTTTTTACATATTAGGATAGAGGGTGTGGTTCTTTGGGGCACTGAGTTTGGGGCACAAGGTGTGAGAGTCAAGACCTCATGAAGATGGGAAAGAGAAGGACCCAG
The DNA here is from genome assembly GCA_019455555.1 of Galemys pyrenaicus. Classification (NCBI taxonomy): domain Eukaryota; kingdom Metazoa; phylum Chordata; class Mammalia; order Eulipotyphla; family Talpidae; genus Galemys; species Galemys pyrenaicus. Next base: position 66,225 of record JAGFMF010011813.1, read on the forward strand.
AACCACCTTAGTCCAGGAGGAGGATGGACACAGGGTCTCTACCAGGAGACCACACAGCTGGGTGAGGGGTGTGGAGATGGGGGGAGCCGGCAAAGGAGACTGCAGACCCAAGGGGCCTTCACCTTGGGAGGACACAGCCTCCAGGGACTCCCCCCTTCTTAGGAACAGCCCACCCTAAATCTCCTTCAAGGCCCCCCACCCAGAGCAGCAGACCCCTTCCTGCCCCAGGACATGCCCCTGAACCTGACCCCGTGCCCCTCCCTCCCAGACCCCTGGCCACTCTGAGCAGAGGCACCATGACCAGAGTGTAAGGAATAAGTGGCTTTTACCCTCTGCCCATTAGTCCTGGAAGTTCCCCTGCTCCTCTTGCAGGTCTCCTCTGGGCTGTTGGTCACCTCACTGTGGAGGCTCCTTGCTTAATGACAGTGAGTGACCTCCCCACACCTTCTTTTCCCTCCTGCTCCCCACAGGACCTGAGTCCCTTAAATGGCAGTAACTCAGGCAAGGGGAGAGCACAACCATCTCCTTCTGAGAATGACAATGAGGAATTTGATGTAAAAATGATTCCTCAAAGGGAATAATTCCTGGAATTTTCTGGAATAATAATTCCAGCAAATAATTCCTCAAAGGGTTCAATGACCACACAAAAATAGAGAACTTGTGAAGCATCTCCCAAATTTCAAAGGAAAAGTAACATATTTAAAAAATAATAATGGAGAGAGAAGATACACAAATAATTCAAGGGTGGGGGGCAGGGCTTAGGAGAAGGGGGCACCCCTGGGGATGGGACCTTGTGGGAAAGTCGCTGGAGGAGGCAGGTTTGGCAAAAAAAAGAGCCACAGCCACATCTTGGAGATGCAGGAGGTAGAAGGGAAACTTCAGGGCAGGTATTTGCATATCCCTTTCCAGCAAAATCATCGCCTCTGCTCAGAGTGACCAGGGACCTAGGTGGGAGGGGCAGTGAGTGAGGGTCAAGAAGGGTCTCCCCAGCGCAGGATGGGGCTCCCCTGGGGTGGGTGCTGCTGTGAATGAGGTTTTGGGTGGGCTGTTCCCCCAGGAGGCTGGTGTTGGCATTTGCTGAGAGTTGCTCTTTCCCCAAGTCTAGTCCAGGGCGTCTCAAGCCTCCCTCTGCCCCAGTTCCTACCCCCACCAAACTCCCCACCTAATTGTTACTGTACCCTAGCACCTAACTGTTACTGTACCCCAGTACCTAACTGCTACTGTACTCCACCAGGTAAACATTTCTTTCCCTTTTACCCTGTAGGCTTAACACCTTGTTTTTTTCACATTTCAAAGACTGACAAAATAGCACCTGAACTGCAACCCTCAGTCAAAACACAAGCAGGCACCCACCTAACTGCCAAAATTTCACTGACCCTTGAGAGCTCCCTTCCTTAGGTCCCTGAAACACTGGCTGAATCCCAGCTTCCTCAAAAAGCAGGTCTGTGGTCTTTCGACGCAGCCTCCCACCCTCCTCCTTTTCAACAGTTAAAACTACATTCCTTCTGCTCAAATTCTTTCCTTTTCTCAGCTGGGGAAACAGGAAGGCATTCTGGAGCACAGGTGTTGTTTCTTCCTGGCAGAGACCCCTGAGCTCCCGCTGGGAATACCCAGCCCCTTCCTTTTCTCCCTCACTGACACACCCTGTAATTTAGTGCCCCAAATAAACACACTCTCTTTCCTAATATTCAATGAGGAGAAGTGGGTACAGATATTAAGGAAGTGATGAGAGAAAAACTCAAAGGAGATTCTCCCAATGCCCCTTGGCTTGAAGGAGCTTCAAGGGTCACTTCTGTGTTGGCGTCAAGTGTGCTGAAGGGAGCTGAGCTTGTTATCAGGGGGATGGGACTCAGCACCCCGTGTCTGCTCCGGGCCCTGCTCCTGCTCACTGTCCCAGGTGAGTGGCTGGGCCTGGCCCTGGAGGCTCAGGGCTGGGGCAGGACACGGGTCTGCTGGGAGGGACGCGGCAGGGCAGGCAGGGCCATCGCTCATGCAGACTCTCCTCACTGAGGAGGACAGTGTCTGCCACAGCTCCCTGCGGTGTGAGACAGAGGACACAGGGCCCAGCAGAGATGCCCCTGGGCACAGAGCCTGCTCCTGGTTGGGGCACAGGGTGAGCGAGTCCTGAGGATCCTGGCCTGATATCTCCTTGGGAGCAGGTCTCAGCGCAGGGCAGACTCTGTCCCAGGTGTCTGGGGTTGAAGGAGCAACTGGACCTCAGCCCCTCGGAGCTGGAGCACAGGGGCCACAGGCAGGGGAGCATCCGGGTCTGAGGTCTCTCAGTCCACACCTGGTGCCTGAGTTTCTGCTCTGGACGATCCAAAGCCCGGAGCTCTGTCCATGGGGTGAGGGCAGCAGGGAAGGTTCATGGGGTCAGAGGCGGGGGTAGGAGGAGGAAGAAGAGGACCATCTTTAGGTGTCTGTCTTTGGCTGGTTTGAAGTCCCTGGGAGCTGCGGTGTGGGAAGCAGGTGTGAGGAGCTGGAGCCCAAACCACAGTCTCTGCTCTTCATCCTCCTGGTGGCTCCTGGAGCACACACAGAGTCTCTTCTCAAAGGACATGATGGGAATAAAGTGCCCATTTATTCCCACATTGCCTGACTCATCCTTCATGTGGGAGAAAAATCTGTGATAGGGAGATCAGAGAGCAGAAATTTACCAAGAAACTAGAAGTTTTATTTTAATTTGTTAGTTAATATTGAGAAAGGGGCCACTGTGTGTATCATCTCTCCTGTGTGAGATTCTGAAATAGACTGGTCGGCTGGTGGCTGCACCATGTGGTCTGTTGTGCCATGTGGGTCAGCTCCGTGGCTGGGGATCGAACTCGTCTGCAGTGGCTGCAGACACCCTGTAGTGCTGCACCTGGCTCGCCAGCCCTGGACTTCTTCCTAGATTCCAACTGGTTGTTTATTTCAGACTGAGTTTGTTTTAAAATTTGGCAGGACAAATTTTCCCCATTATTTATTTATTTGTTTGTTAATTTATTTATTTGTCTATTTTCCCTTCAATTTACATATATTTGACATCAATTGTAATCCCTGTGTATTCCCCATCACCATATCACCAGTGCACCATCACCTCAGTCCCCTGTGCCTCCGTCTGCCTTCAACCCCCCCCTTCCCACCCCACCAAGTGTCCCCAATTTATCCTTGTCTTTTCATTTTTGGGTTTTGTGTCTTTATTGTTATTATTATTGTTGTTGTTATTCCTTTCCTTGATCCTTATTTGGTTCCCTTATATTCCTCCTAGGGGAGGAACCATCTGGTATTTTTCTTTTGCCTTC
>JAGFMF010011813.1:69710-81911 GCA_019455555.1 Galemys pyrenaicus
TTAGGTTGTTTCCAGGTCTTACCTATTGTAAAGAGTGCTGCTATAAACACAGGGGTGCAGGTATTCTTTTGAATCAGTGTATTTGTGTCTTTTGGGTATCTTCCTAGGAGTGGGATGGCTGGATCCTATGGAAGTTCCATTCTTAGTAGATTGAGGAATCGCCATACTGCTTTCCCTAATGGTTGGACCAGCTCGCATTCCCACCAGCAGTATAAGAGAGTTCCTTTTTCTCCACATCCTCGCCCATTATTTACTTTAAAATGTTAAAAATTGTCATGTGTTCGTCTATTCAGCTACTCACTAGTAACATGTCACATGTCACACACATATATACATGTAACATGTGCTCATGTTAGCTGAGAAAAATGTATATATTATGAAAATTCATTCAGGGAGAAGGGACCCTTTACAATATTGAGCATTTTCATTGAGGTCGATAACAGCTCCTCTTATTTAAATCTACCCACCTGTGTACCATTTTATTTGTTTGTGTATCTTGATCTAAAAATCTTGTTTGTTTCTTTTAAGATTATTCCTAGGTAGCTAATATACAATTTTGGTTTTTAATGAGCACTTTTCCACTTATATTTCTTTAATCTTTTTTAGATTTATTTCATTTTATGCATACAAGGACTGGGGTACAGGACAGAGGTGTGGAGGGTGAGAAGATACACAAGAGACAGAGAGGGGAGCAGAACAGGCACATAGACTCAAATACACTGATGAGGGGAGCAGCGAGGAGACAAGAGAGGTCTGCTGCACCATGTGGATCAGCTCCCTGGATGGGATTATACTCATGCTGCATGTCTGTGGATGCTTCATAGTGTTGTGCCTTAACCTCTTGCGCCACTAGGGAGACCCCTTCCACTCACATTTATACCAGTTTATTACTGGTTCATAGAAAAGATCTGGGTTTTTTTATATATTCATTATGTATCAGCTATTCCTTTGAATTCAATTATATTCAATTATATTAATTTATGCCAAATAAAAATAACTTTAATATTTTAAAGTTTCTCTAAAGCTTATCAGTCCCCCAATAATTATAAATGTAGATGTCCACAATCTTGATACATGGGTCAGAATTTCAGAGTCCTGTTGCTCTATTTCCTGGGCCTCCTGCTTGTCACGGTTTCAGCTGAAGGCTCTGAGTAGCTCACGTGAAGAGAATGCGGTGGCTGGTCTGTGATATTATTAAAACATCTTCCCCGTAGAAAAGCAGGCAGGTGCTCCAAGCCCAGGGCTTCAGTGTGCGGGTTAAAGCATTGTCGCACGTCCACGCCGTGTCTCCTAACTCGTGTGGCATTTGCTGAGGTGCTCGACAGTCTATCAGTTAAAGGGCATTTGCTTTTATTTTGCTGAGAGTTTTTACAAATCAAGGTTGGTGTGGCGTGTTACCAAAAACTCTTGTCTGGCTCCACTGAGACCCTCCTATCCTATTTCTCCCTTACTCTGTTAATATGGGATAACACACTTGTTTTCAAACTTTCATTCTTGGCATAAGTTCAGCTTGGTGATACGTATTATCCTTTTTGTTATACCCCTGGACTCATGAACTGATTTTTGCTTCAGGTTTTTGTGTTTATGCTCAGGAGTGTGTCAGAGTCTGCAGCTGTGCTTGGTGATATTTCCAGTGGCTCTGACTCAGGGGAATCTAGAAGCACAGAGATGTGGCCCTGGAGGGTTATTCCCCAGGACTGTATTCAAGTCAGTGCCCATGGACAATGGAGCCAATTGCAGGCAGAAGTTCATGGGCCTGTGCGCAGTGGGGGCCACAGGGGCATGGACTTGTGTCTTCCAGGCTCAGCTGCTGTCAGGGGTCCAGGTGCAGTGAGTGGCCTGGAGCAGGGCTCCTTGGCCCTAGAGTGTCGCTACGACCCAGGCTGGGAGACCTATATGAAGTGGTGGTGTCGAGGGGCTGCCTGGCACTATTGTGAGATCCTTGTGAAAACCTCTGGATCAGAGCCGGAGGTGAAGAATGACCGAGTGTCCATCAGGAACCATCAGAAGGACCGCACGTTCACCGTGACCATGGAGGAGCTCAGGTTGGATAATTCTGACACCTACTGGTGTGGGATTGAGAGAGTCGGAATTGACCTTGGTGCCCAAGTGACAGTGAACATCTACCCAGGTGCGAGCATGTGCGTGTGTGGGTGGGTCTCTGCAGGGCCTGTTCTGTCCTGGTGTCCAGTGATCTCCTGTCACAGGGGTGAGGGTTTGTGGGGATGTGCTTAGGGGGAGTGGAGCACTAGTGAAAATTACTGAGGGTGGAAGGCCATCATAGTCAAAAGGCTGCACCCCTGGGGCCTAAAATCCTCCACAGCCATTTCTGCACCTGCAGTAAGGGTGTCCTTTTCTAGGACCTTCTAGAATGCAGACACTCTGGAAGAGACCACTTCAGGCTTGCAGCATTTGAGTCTGAAAGAGTTTCCTGGAGCTTCACTTTGCTGCCCCCTACCCCCAGGGCACTTGTGGCAAAGGAGGGAGTACCAGGGTCCTCAGAGGCCCCCTTCCTCCCTGGCACCCAGGGGGCAGGTCGCAGTGCAAACACAGCCAAAAACAAAGTTAAGAGCAGAGTTGGCGCTGACCCTAAAACACAAAACAGGGAACAGTGTCCTGAGCTTGTCCCTGAGACTGGCTCTTACAGACACAGCAAAGGCTGATCTGTGGCCATTCTCGTCACTGGGCTCAGGGTAGGAACATTGGGATGACAACCCTGTGATGCCTGTCATGTCTCACATTCACGTGGGGCAGATGCTGCTCCTGGTGGGGCTCCAGGTCTCTGTCTGGTCAGCAGGAGCCTCCAGAGATGGCCCCACCTCTGTCCTCAGGCTGAGGAGCAGGAGCAGTCAGGGGAGGGCCTTGTCCACCAGCTAAGCTCATTCATGTGCTTTCCCTCTCCCTGTTTAGCTTTGTTTACCCGAAGCCCCTCGTCCTTCCACTACTCCTGACGCAAAAACTACAGTCAACCAGGCGCACCCAGATGGTGGTGGCAGAAACACCAGGCCCAGACCAGAGCCTTGTGACAAGGGTCTCAGGACAGACCCGGCAGAGAAGACCCCAAGGGAGAAGGGGCTTGAGCGCACCTCAGGGAACCCGGCCCATTTCTCCGAGCTACTCCTGGTGCAGATGCTTCAGCCTCCCTAGTCCAAGGACACCCCCCACTTCTCCCTGCTTCTTCTAGCCGGGGAGCTGGTTTCAGGCAGGAGTCCACGCCTCCCCAGATCACCTGTCCCTGAGTAAACACATCTTTAGCCGACTCTGGTCTCTGCAGGACGGGCTGGAGTGGCGAGCAGCTGGGCCTATTCACGGTCTCCTGGAATCTGACCTCGCCCAAAGTGAGGGTCTCCCTGGACACAGCAGGCTCGGGCGGAGCTGACCTGAGTCACCACGTTGGTCTATCGGCCGCCCGCAGCCTGCGCTGCTCTGTCTTGATGGAGGACGGGACATGATGGGTTTGGTGTGTGGAGGGGTAAGAGTGTGGGGTTGGGAGGGGGGCAGGCGGGGCCAGCATGAGCAGCAGGGCTGTTGAAGGCTTGGGGACTCCAGCTGCCTGGGCATCCTGCCCTCTGCTCCGGGGCTGCAGGACACTCTCGTCCTCCCACAGCCCACCTGTCCCAGGTGCGTTATTGGCTCGGAGCCTGGAGACCTGAGAGGTCCAGTTCAGACCCTCCCACACCCTGCTGCAGGCTCCTCAGGGATGGGCAGCCCTGAGACCCAGACTCAGAGCCATGTGCAGGACTGAATGTGGCTTGGCAGGCAGAGCAGCTGTGACCTAATCTCTGTGCCAAGCATCACCTAAGTGAGGGTCACCACTCCCACATCCCCAGAACCCAGAGGTGCCAGCCCTGCCAGCCCTGTCAGCAGCTCCAACCAAGTGCTTCCGAGCCACAGAGACCCCTTCGCTTTCCTCCTTCACTCTCCTTGGTCCTCTCACCTGGCTCTACCTCTGCCCAGTCTCCTATTGCTGGACCCTCACAGAATCTCTTGGGAGACCCCACTTTCTATACTGGGGCCCCCTCTCTCCCCCTCTCTCATCTGCCCTCTCTTAGGACAGTTTCTCTCTGACAAACGCTCTCAGGAGGTGACAGAGACTCAGTCCCCTCACCGTGTGACGGAAGCCAGGCCAGGACCAGTCAGGGTGTGTGAGAACAGGGGCTCATGGGAGGGTCCTGGCCTGGTTCTCACAGGTTCTGCTTAGCAGGACCTTCCAGTCTGCACAGGACCCCAGAGGACAGCCAAGGTGGGGCCGCAGGGGGAGGGTTCGCGCCTCTTGCCCCAGGCAGTGTGAGGCTGGCCCTCCAGGCTCCTGTGTGTGGGCGAGGGGGTGGCCATTTGCCTCAGGCCCCCTCAGATTCTGGCCCCTCCAACATCTCTGGCTGTTGGCGGCCAGCGGTCAGTCTTCTGTAGTGGACACACTATGGAGCAAGGAGATTCTCGGGGCAGCCTCAGGCCTGAGTCAGATTCAGGGGCCCCTTGTTCGCCAGCCTGTGAACACTGAGACAGCTCAGGGCGCCTGAGGCCTGTCCCTCTGCCACGCCTCAGAGTGATCGTTTGCCCTTCGCCAGCTCTCTTTTCATTTATTTTTAATCAGTATACATTCCGTTTCTTTTTTTACTAGTTATTGTTTTTATTGATTTTCTTACTTGTTCACATTTGCACAATATTTAATTCCTCTCCTCAGGTACGTTCCCATCACTCCCCATTGTTCAGCACAGCAGCACCCGTGACCCATCACCACAGTCCCCTGTGCTCTTCCCCCTCTACTGGCACTTTCCCTGCTGGATGCCTCAGACCAATGGTTTTTCCTGCACGTTGTGTCTTTTTACTGATCCTTTGTTCATTTTCCTGCAACCTCCTACAAATGAGACTGTTGATATTTCTCTTTTCCCCTCTGGCTCCCTGGTCCCGCACAGCCTCCTGTGGGCAGGTCCAGGCAGTCGCCTCTTCTAGGCCACACTGAGGGAACAACACTCCCTGGTCCAGTGCTGGGTCCATGGGCAAAGGCTCCTTTCTTGGGCATGTTATTTATCTGCACTGGGGACCAGACCGAGGAAGCACCCCATCTGCAGCATAAGGGAAGCCACACTGGGGCTCTTGGAGCTTGTGCTCAGGGGACACTTGTCATGGAGGCTCACATGTCCCTGGCCAGAGCAGGTCACGTGGCCAAGCCCAATGTCCTCAGGATGAAGAAGCACAGTCCTCTCTGGGGGGGCAGGGAGGGATGAGACAGTGGCACCCCAGTGTGCACAGACTCAGCTGCACAGTCTGAGGGAGACGCTGCGGGTGCGTGTCCATCATCACGCAGACAGGACATGGCCACGTGCAAAGACCTTCCCTGGCTCGGGGAGCGGCGCATCCAGTGCAGGACGAGTCCCCTGGGTCGCCCGCTCCAGTCCGTCTCTCATCCTCTCCCACTAGATGATGATGCCTGGGGCGGGATCACGTCTGTGCACCTGGATTCTCATGTCCCCCAGGCCTGCAGGACGGCCCCTCAAGAGCAGCCTTGCCTCCCGCGCTGCTCTGGTCCTGGAAATGCTGCAGGGTGACGGGGTCTGGGGCAGTGGGCACCGCATGAGGGGCGGAGGGGGTACAGGGGAGAATCCCGGGGGACTGAGTGGCTTGAATGTAAAGTTGACTTTTGTCTTGACCCTAAGTTGGGGTTGGTTCTTCAAAGCAGGAAAACCCTGGTCAGTTCTCCGCAGGCCGGGAGCTCCTCGCGTCGGGCTGTTTCCTCTGCGATCGTCACAAAGCCGGTTCCTGTGTTCCTGGGGCCTGAACGTCCTTTGCCCAAGAATTTCTGCCCCTGCCCTTGTATTTGAAATTATTTCTCTGGAGACACAGATGGAGACGGGGTCGCTGGCTCCATGTCAGGCGGTCCCCTCTGAGGCCGGCTCACCCAGAGGACGGCCCCGAGCAGGCTCAGGAGCAGAGGAACCTTCAGGAGGACCGGGAGCCAGAAGTGGACGCTGCCCAGCAGGGAGCTGTGTGGGACAGGCCCAGGGTGTGAGCAGCCTCCAGGCCCTCTCCCCCAGCCCTCCCTGGGCCGCCCTGGGCTCCATGAGCTCTGAGCCCTGGATCTCAACGAGGACCGGCCCCCAGACCACAGTCCACCAGTCCAGTTCAGTGACTGGTGACCTCATAAAAAGAAAAGGGGACACAGGTCTGACAGGGAGAGGCCCAGCGAGCACAGAGCAGATTTGAGGGACCATCATAAGCTAGGGGTGCCAGCAATACCAGAAGCAAGAGAGGGCAATCACACACCTACTTCTGAACCCCACCAGGAGTTGCTGTGCCCACACCTGGGCTCAGGTTCTGGCCTCATGAGCTGGGAGACAGGGGAACCCCTCGGCCTCCTTCTCAAAGGAGCGCCAAGCTCCAGAGACGACCGCTGGTCTGACCTCAGGTCAAATACAGGCCCCAGGATGAGAGTGGGCCCAGCCCGCACAGGACACAGCAGCATCAGCCTGGCTTACCTGCTGCTGGGTACCATCGGGGGGCCAGTGCCCTCTTCTGGGGAGACTGGTGCTGAAGGGCTGGTGGTGGTCACGGTAGTGGTGGTTGTGGTGGACACTGTAGTGGGTGCTTGGCACACAAATCAGATCCATCACTCTGCAGCCCGCCTCAGCCCTGCACCCTCCTCTGTCCCAGGGCTGCCCTGGCCTGAGGAGCCTGCAGCAGGGTGTGAGGAAGGTCTGAGCTGGACCTCTCAGGTCTCCAGCTCGACCACTCAGGCGCCTAGGGCAGGTGGGCTGTGGAGCAGGAGGGCGTCCTGCAGCCCCGGGGCAGAGGGCAGGATGCCCAGGCAGCTGGAGTCCCCGGACCCTAAACAGCCCTGGTGCCCATGCTGGCCCCGCCTGTCCCCGTCTTGTCCTCCATCGTACAGACCAGCGTGTGACTCAGGTCAAGTCTAGCCCGAGCACCATGTCCCAGGAGACCCTCACTTAGGGCAAGTGAGGGGATGCCCCTTCCCAGGACCAGGCCAGGGTCGTAGGACATGAACTGCTACATCTGCAGAGGGACCTGCCCCTGGGGTTCCAGGGTGTGGGGGCTCTGCTGACCCAGGTGCTCCCCTCTTTGCCACAAGGGCCCTGGGAGGGGAGGTCAGAGGGAGCTGGGGCCCAAGAGAAATGCTTCAACCCAGGAGCTGGCACCCTAAGTCCTCTCTCAAGGGATGTGAGTTCTACAAGGACATAGCAGGGATACCTATACCAGGGACATAAATGCCACAAGGTGAGATTCAGGCCCCAGACCAGTGGCCATGACTGTGGAGACCTTTCTGCCTTCAGGAATCAGCCATGGTCTGGGCCCTGTTCCTGAGTGGACATGGAGCATGGCTGGAATAGTCACATGAGGTCTCAGCCCTAAATGCCAGGAGTCAGGGAGGTTCAGGAAACACTGGGAGGAGTTGGGGTCTCTAGCCCCATAGAGGGGTGTCCCTTTCCCCACGTGCTGACCAGGGCATCACCTGACCATTGTGTCACAGAGTGGGGAGCTGGGCCGTGCAGAGGAGGGCAGTGAGCCGCAGAGGGCTCCTCCACCCAGGAGAGGCCTGGGCCATGAGCACCCAGGACAAGCCTCCCCCCCACCCCCCAGTGCCCACGGGTGAGACTCCCTGCTGGGGGACAGGTGATCCCTGGACACAGACCGCAGGAACCAGGACCAAGCAGGCCCTGCAGAGACCCACCCACACAGGTGCACGCTCTTACCTGGGTCAACGGTCACTTTAACTTTGTCCCCAAGGTCAGTTCCGTTTCTCTCAATCCCACACCAGTAAGTGTCCGCATCGTCCAGCCTGAGCTCCTCCATGGTCACAGTGAACGTGTGGTACTTGTGATGGTCCCTGATGGACACGCGGCCCCTCCTCACCTCCTGCTCTGATCCAGAGGTTTTAACAAGGAACTTGCAGCTGCCCCAGGCAGCCCCTCGACACCAAAACTTCACGAAGGTCTCCCGGCCTGGGCCATAGCGACAACTTGCAGTCAGTGAACCCTTCTCCCAGCCCTCCACTGCGCCGGGACCCCTGAGGGCAGATGAGCCTGGAAGACACAAGTCCACGCACCTGTGACCACCCACTGTGCACAGGCCCATGGCCTCCTGCCTGCGATTGGCTCCATCAGTCCAAGGGCGATGACTTGACACAGTCATGGAGGGAATAACCGTCCAGAGAAGTCTGTGTCCTTCTGAATTCCACTGAGTCAAAGCACCACTAAAAGCACCTGAGACAAGCTGCAGATCTCAAAGACAGACACGCTGGCACTGAGCAGTAACAGCCCCTAGATTCACCCCTATCCCTGTGTTGTTCCATCTGGTTGGAGAAAACATGGAGGACCCGCCTCCCCAGAAGAGGGGCTGTGCCTGGCCTGCACCAGGACCCGGAGGTGTGTCTGAGGCTCCCGTGTCCCCTGGTGGGGGGCTATTCCCAGTGCTCTGAGGTCTAAGGATTCCCTAGGATCCAGCTGCGGGTCCCCCATGTACTGACGAGCACTGCTGCTCAGTGGCCAGTGAGCTGGGGTTCCTGGTCACATGAGGCCCCTTTCTCCATTGGGTTGTTGCCAATACTCACTGCAGCTTCCTGGAAAGGTGGCATGTGAGGTAAGAGGAAGCAGAGGTTAGGGGTAAACAACCCTTCCTGTTCATGCTTCTCCTATTGGAGATTCTGTTAAACCCGATGGAAATGATTCAGCAAGAGTTGAAAAGGAACTCTGATGAGCCTTCCTCGTCCCTCTCCTGTGGCTGAGGGTCCAGGACCCCAGGCTGCTTGGTCTTCTCAGTCCAGTCTTCTGTTGGCGGCATCAGAGTAATGGGCATGACTTAAATGAGATCTTTGTCAAACATCTGTAAATGACAGATCCAAGGACACTGACCACAGAATGCAGCCTCTGTCAGTGGACCCGCTGGCATTAGCACAGCTGTGACGGGCAGTGACTGAGGGGAACCAGGGGCGTGTGGCCAGGAGCGTCTTACAGCTGTTAGTATCCAGTCCTCACTGAACACCGCAGAGACTGACCACAGAGAAAGGAGCCTTCCTCAGGGCAGCCCCGGAGCAGGTCTGGACCCATGGCCCTGACCCCAGGCCTGCCTCATCCTTCCCAGCCCGCGGGACCTGGTGAGAAATCCCAGCAGGGCCTCAGGGCACGGGAGCAGCCATGGTGCTGGTGACAGAGTGAGCTTGTTGGGGTTCACGTAGTCTCCTCATGAGACTGATGTTTGACAATGGACACAGTTCTCAGTCCTGATCCCACTCTCCCTTCCTCCTTCCCTCCCTCCCTTCCTAACTGAAACTCCTTTTAAATTTTTTGTTAACCCTTGAGTGTGGGCTCCCACTTCCGTCCTTCCTTGTGATCGTCCTCTTCAATCACAGCCTCATGTTCACTGGACCTGGGTGGGTCACAGCGGGCTCAGGGGCCAGGCTGTGTCCTCTCCAGGCTGTGCTGCACGGACACCAGGCCCACATGTCTGCTCACGGCCCCGGCCTCAGCACAAGTCATCATCATGGCGACTGGCAGATGCGTGTCAGGACCAGCTCTCTGGCCCGACCTCAGCATCACCATCATCACCTTCCCAGGTGTCAGGGAGCACCTCTGGATCCAGGTGAACCCCAGGCTCACCATCCTGGCCCCAGGCACAGAGCAGGCCGAAACCCTTGAGTTTTCATGTCTTAATGAAAAAAACAGAACTTCCTTTATCTTAAAGATTAGTGATCATAAACCCAACGAACCCAGGATTATTGTGACACACGGGTGTGGATTTTATGCTGAATTTCTAGTAACTGATATTGATGCTTCATGTGTTTTTCTGCACACGTGATTGTTCTACTATTTATATAAATTGTAGGTATCATAGCCCAAAGCCAAGTTGTGCTGAGCACTGACATATCACAGGCACTCGGCTATTTAGATGATTCAGGAGCTATGACCAGAACATCAGACAAAAATCAGATAGCACGGGATTATTAAAAGAAAATGGCAACATATGGGAAAAAGATTCAAATTAAAACTATTTTAGATCATAATTGAGTTCAATAGCAATATTTATATTTCAATGATTTCCTTGAATGCCAAATACAAATACTGAATAATCACGTACAAAGCTCAGTTCTAATAACATGAACATGTATAAAATACCTAGGAATAATAATAGCAGAAATAATTAAGGTTTGTAACACAACAGAAGAAGAAATTTTAGAGACGCAGAAAAGTTTAATGCAGTATGATCCTGAATTAAGATTATATTTATTTTAGGGACTCCCTGGTAGCCACGGGGATAAGTCTTGGTGCTATCACTATACACTATGGCACAAATTTGATCCCTGGCCGGGGAGGGGACCCACTTGGCACAGCAGACCTCCCCTGTCTTCCCCCTACTACCCTCAGCAGTGTGTTTCAGTAGATCCACCTGATCTGCTCCGCACTCTGTCTCTGTGAATCCTTCCACCCCACATCTCTGGCTTACAACCCAGATTTTGTAGGCATAAATAAATAAAAATAAATGTTTTTTTTAAAAGACTACATTTACTATAAAGATTTTAAGCAGCCATCTGTAAAAAAAAAAAAAAACCTCAGGTTTTGGTATTTACGATGGTACTTCTTAAATAATACATGCAGCACTCCCTTTACCTACCTACATTAAAAAGTAACATGATAAAAAGTTTTGCCAGTGAGATTTTGACATACACTTCTGCTTTTCAGAGTTTTTTCTCCCACATAGGTGATGCCCAAGTCAGACGATGAGTAAATGGACATTTTACTTCCCACTGCCTCCTACTTCGAGAAGAGTCTGCCCCTCCACCACTGGGGTTATGTGTCCTCAGGGGCCCAGGGAGGATGAGAAGCACTGAGCGTGTGGTCATGGACCCCCAGCTCTGTGTGTCTACCATTGTGCCAGTTCCCTGAGGGCCAAGACACAGCCAGAAATGGACAACTTCTGGTGTCTCACCCCATAAACCTCTTCCCTTCTGACCACGGTATCCCCCACTTAATAGTAGTGATATGCTCATTTCACAAATTAATCTGGTAAACTCTGTCTTCACCAGCCCATCACTGTAATTCCCCAGGGATTTGACAAACAGCCAGAAACAGACACCTTCTAATGACCAGTTTTCTCCTCCTCCTGACCCAACCCCCACAGCTGTTCTGCTGCCCTCACCCCATAACAGAGCTCTGGGCTTTGATGCCTCAGAGAAGAAACTCAGGCACCAGGTGTGGACTGAGCCACTCCAGAGTCTGCTGCTGCTCCCCTGCCTGTGTCCCCCTGGGCTCCAGCTCCGAGGGGCTGAGGTCCAGGAGCCCCTTCAGCCCTCAGTGCCTGGGCCTCCCTGACAGGGTCTGCCCTGTGCTGAGACCTGCTCCCGAGGAGAGAGCAGGCCAGGATCCTCAGGACTCGCTCACCCTGTGCCCCAGCCAGGAGCAGGCTCTGCCCTTGGTGGCATCTCTGCTGGGCCCTGTGTCCTCTGTCTCACACCGCAGGGAGCTGTGGCAGACACTGTCCTCCTCAGTGAGGAGAGTCTGCATGAGCGATGGCCCTGCCTGCCCTGCCACGTCCCTCCCAGCAGACCCGTGTCCTGCCCCAGCCCTGAGCCTCCAGGGCCAGGCCAGCCACTCACCTGGGACTGTGAGCAGGAGCAGGACCCGGAGCAGACACGGGGTGCTGAGTCCCATCCCCCTGATAACGAGCTCAGCTCCCTTCAGCACTTGATGCCAGCACAGAAGTGAGCCCTGAAGCTTCTTCAAGCCAAGGGGAACTGGGAGAATCTCCTTTGAGTTTCTCTCTCATCACTTCCTTAATATCTGCTGTGACTTCCCTTATTTACACGTTAGGATAGAGGGTGTGGTTTTTGGGGGCACTGAAATACAAGGTGTGAGAATCAAGACTTCGATAAGTTGGGAAAGAGAAGAACTCAGAGGCCCCTTTGTCCAGGAGGAGGAAAAGGGTCTCTGCCAGGAGGAGACCACACAGCTGGGTGAGGGGTTTGGACAGAGGGGGAGCCAGGAAAGGAGACTGGAGACCCACTGGACCTTCACCTTGGGGGAGATCACACCTTCCAAGGTGTCCCTCTCTTAGGAACATCCACCCTAATCCTCCTTTAAGACCTCCACCTATGGGCCTCCCTGGTGGCGCAGTGGGTTGAGCAACGCACTATGAAGCAGACCGCAGCCACTGCAGCATGAGTTCGATCCCTGCTGCCAGCCAGGGAGGGGA
>JAGFMF010011813.1:110357-122537 GCA_019455555.1 Galemys pyrenaicus
TGAGGACCCCAAGTCCACCTGACCCCCCAAAATTCCCCCTGAGACTGAGCACTTCATGTAAGTCAGGGCAGGGCCACTAGAGCGATGTGAGGACCCAGGTGGCCCCATTGTCACGAGTCCCCCTCAGCCTCCCATCGGGGTCCCCTCTGGGGTGCAGCAGGCACAGGGGTATGTGGTGTCTGTGCCTGTGCCGGCGCCAGCACTTCGCAGGAGGATGGGACTGTCTGAGCACAGTGGGAAGTTGGCACCTGCAGAACCCTGCGGATCACCACCCCTCACAATTGGATTGCTGCTATCAACTCCCTCTGAAAGGCGCTGGGGAAGATGAAGAAGGAGCAGGGACTAATCACCACACATGCACCTCCGCCCTGGCTGGTGGCGTCGTGGGCTCCTTTGACAGGACTTGCATCACGGATCCCTCGCTTATCCGCTCCTTTGTTAAATCACTGCCAGGCCCAGAACTTCTTCAGGCCCTCAACTCAGATGTCATCTCCCCATTCCCTCCCTGATTCTGCCCTCAGAAGCCCAGGTACCCGCTCCTGTCCCCACCTGCTCTCCTCAAGCCCAGTGACGTGTTTCCCCAAGCACCCTCCCTGCTCCCTGCTCACGGGACCCAGAGGGATTTGTTTGTGGGGTTTCCCCTGGGTCACACTGTAACAGAGCAGGGTCACATGTGGGGTTCCAGCTGTATCTAAAGTAGCGCACCTACGAATTGACCATCAGGACCTCCAGTCCAGGTGTGGGATGGTAAGTAAGTGGGTCAGGGTTGGGGGACACCTCTGTCACACCCATCTTGTTTAAAGACACATGCCCAGAGTGACCCTGGGAGATGCAGCCCTTACCCAGGGCTCTGGCTGGAACCCAAAGTCTCCCGCTAGGTCTCTGTGGTGGAGGGGGATGCTGATGGTATCTCCTGAGAACTGGGGGTGCTTGTCATGACCTCAGGACTGGGGCTCGGTCTGGGGGCTGAGGCAGAAGCTCAAGTCAGGCCTGGTTCTCCCCGGGCCCCATCACCTCACCTGTGACTCCCATGGTCAAGGTCGCCAGGGTGCCTGCATGCAAGACTCATGCAGGCTGGCAGGACTGCCCTCTCCAGGGCCCTGCCAGGTGGGATCTCCTGCTCTGTGGGGGGGTTCCAGGTCTGCAGTCCCAGCCCACCCTCCCTCCTCGTCTCTGGCCATGGACACGGGGACGACGCAGAAGCTGACCCAGAGCCCAGAATCTGACCCTGCTGATGGGGCACGAGGTCATGATCAGGGTCATGCCCTGAGCTCCCCAGGGATGGGCCCCGATCCCGTCCTGCATGCCGTGGCCCCCAGCTCTCATGCTGAACATGTACACTCAGGTAAGGTTTTCAGAGGAGAGGAAGGTCGTAGGTGTGGGGTAGGAAGGGGAGCTGAGGTCGTGAGGCTGGCCCCATGAGTGCCAGAGCCTGTGAGAGGTCAGGAGACCCCTTGTCCCTCCACCCTGTGAGGGTGCAGTCTGAACCCCAGAGGCCTCCCCGCTTCACGCCCCCCAATCTGGGTTCCAGCCTCAAGGCTGAGCAATAACATCCATGTTTCTCTGCTCCAGGTGACACTCTGACTGTTCACTCAGCCGTCACCAGGCCTGGGCCCTGGGCAGCCCTCTGAGGAGGGGATGACCAGAGAGAAAGACCCAGAGGGACACACCAGAGGGACCCAGAGCTCAGGGCCCGAGCTGAGCCAGCGCATCTGCCACCTGCACCCCGGTGACTGTGGGTCAGCGCCTCACCCCCAATAGAAGCACTGGGGTGACCTCATGGTGGGAAACTAAGGCAGGCAGGAGGGGCTCAGAGGTAGATGGTGGGGTAGAGTAGAGGAATGTGGGGTGCAGGCAGTTGTTCCGGTTCTAGGGACAAACCAGCCCTATCCAAGGAGAACATTTGCATCCGGATGCGTGTTTGGGCCCAAACCAGACCCGTGTTCTCACCCTGTCTCAGAGTCTGAGGGGAGCAGCTCCAGGCACTTCTCTGGGACCCCCTGTGAGTACAGGTGCCAGAGGAAGAGGGGGAGATGGGGACAGCCTGAGGAGCCTGGTTGTCCCCCAGATCACAGAGGACCACAGAGTCCTGTTTCCTCAGCCCCCCAAGAGTACAGGAGAACCCAAGACCTTGGCGGGGAGGCTGGTGCCCCGGAACCAACCAGGACTCAGTGGGTCTCCTAAGGTTCTCGGGGTCCGAGGCAGCCTGGGGGTGACAGATCCAAGTACCATAAGGATAAGTGTGAGAGCCCCAGGAGGAGACAAGGGTCTCCTTCAGAATGGCAGGGTCCTGTGAAGACAGGAGGCAGCCTGTGCCCTCTCAGATGCCCCCATGCCCCAGGAAGCTTCAGGCCTTACGTGTGCGGTGTGGACGTGTGCATGTGCGTGTGCGTGTGAGCGAACAGCACTGACACACGCAGTGCACGAGACACAGACTCACGCACATGTGACACTCATAAGCAGTGTGCACAGGCTTGGCCCTGACTCATCCCCTCCTGATGCAGTGGTCAGCAGTACAGGGCAGAGACTGGACCACCCTGGAAGCTATGAGGATCCCACACTGTGTTCACCCTGGACCAGCCTCTGAGGCTCTGCAAGGTCATGTGAGGCTGATGACCCCGGGGGGTGGTTAGGCTGCTTCTCACTGCTTCTCTGATGGCATCTTCACAACCTCCCCCAGGGACCCCCAAAGCCCATCTCCCATCAGCCACCTCCTTGGAGGACAGGGTGAGTGTAGGGTGGGGTTTCCAGGACTTGCATTCCAAGACTCACAGAGGGGCCAGCTCCTCCAGGAAGCCTTCCTGAACTGCCCGCCCCACCCTGACACAGGGCCTGCTGGAGCCTCTGGTCTGATTCCTGCCTCTGCTGTTCCTACCTGAGCCTCCTCAGGGCCCAGGGCAGGTGCACAGGGCGGGGTAGGGTGAGGACTCACCTGGGGACACAGACACCTCGACCTGGACCTGGGGGTCGAGTAATAAGTTTCTCAACCCCACACCAGTATGTTCCTGCATCGTCCTCTGTGAGCTGCTCCAAGGTCACTGTGAAGGTCAGCTTGGCTGGGTGGTCCCTGATGGACAAGCGGCCGCTCCTCCCTTCTCTCTCTGACTCGCTGGTCTCCAAGTTCCTTTCCCATGGGAGCCAACCTGAGCCTTTGCACCAGAACTTGACATCACCTGCGTATTCCTCTTCGTAGGGACATGACACACTCAGGGATCCCCCCACGGGGCCCATCACCATGTGGGGGCCATGCAGACACCAGCAGCCTGGAAAACACAGGAGCCCCTCTCCCAAGTGGGTGGCCAGGATGGGCCTGGGGTGCAGTTTCCCAGGGGCCCCTGGTGTCTGCAGGGCCCAGGCAGGAGATGGCCCTTTCCTGAGACCAGGTGTGGGGCATAGAGAGAGGTGGGCGAGGTGTCCATGGACCAGAGGGGCCAGGGCGGGGGGAAACTGAGTGTTCCCTGACTGTGTGTGGAGTGTGAGTATGTGTGGTCCATTTGTGCAGTGTGTGCAGTGTGTCTATATACGCAAGTCTGTGTGGTGTGTGTGTGGTGTGGGGGGGCATTTGTGCATGTGGTGGGCATTTATGCCAATGGCGTGTGTGTGTGTGCTAACGTGTGTGCACATGCTCACATACATGTGTGTGGGTGCGTGAGCTATGAGGTGCACGAGGCTCACGGTGACGATACGGTTGACATCACAGCCCTGTCTCAGCTCCTGTGTCCAGGGACATAGACCAGGCTCACCTGCTTAAGGCCTGAATCCCCGTCACTGCTGAGGCCGGTCTAGACAAGTCTGGACGCTTCTCTGCTCCCCCTCTGCCAGGTGCCCCTCCCATGGGAGCCCACACCCTGGGCCCTTCCTGCCTCCCCTTCCCTGCAGACCGGTGCCTCTCCTGGGGTGTGGAGAAGGAGCAGAGCCAGCGGCAGCCAGGCCCCCCTGTGCCTCTGGGTCATGTCTGCGGCTCGGACTCGCCTGCAGCAGCTCTTGGCCTGGAAGGGGCAGGCTGGGCCCCTCACAGAGGAGACCCCTCGTCCAATTCTCCTTTGGCCTCTCTGCTTCCTTGTCGCCCCACAGTCCCCACCCTCACTGCCTGGGTTGGTCAGGGCTGGTTGGGGGCTGGTTAGAGCTGGTCAGTGCTGACCAGGTCAGGGCTTCCGGAGCAGCCTCTGGGGTGCAGACCAGGAAGGAGCCTAGCTCCCCTCCCCCACTCCCTAGGCAGGACTAAGGGGCTCAGATGGGGGCCGCCCCCCCATCTCACTGTCAGCAGAACAGCAGACAAGAGGTTCTTCCTCCTCATGGGGGGCCCAACCCCCTGACATGTTGCTCCCTTGGTCACTTGGACGGTCCTGGGGTGGGGCTGACCCATCCATGCTCTGGCCTGGGTGGTGGCTCAGGATGCCTGCCCCGAGCTCCAGGGCCAGGGACACACCTGGGACCAGCTCCCCGGCCACCCAGGCTGGTGCTCGCTCCGCTGCTGCCCGGGCCCAGCCCACTGCTTCAGCTCTGTGTCCCTGGCAGGGGGCAGAGAGGGCTCCTGCCCGTGTGTGCCCCTGTCCCTTGATGTAGGAGTCGTCACCCCCTCCAAGGTCCTCATTTGTTACTTTTCTGCTTTTAAAACCACCCACCTTTGCATTCAAGGCTGTGAACGAGAGGGAAAGGTGTCAGGGGTGTGAAGAGGCTGTGGGCTCTGGGCCTTGTGCCCTGAGATAGAGGCTGACCCCACCCACCCCCAGGGGCACGTTACATGAGGAAGCTGCTGTAAGTTGTGGCCCATCTACAACTGGCCAGTGTGTCTCCTGGGTCCTGGCCATGACCAGGGGCCTTTCCAGGGCAGAGCGGGAAGAGATCAGGCCAGAAGGGGGCGCTGTCTCCTTGCGCCAGCTCCTTGTTCTGGGAGGCAAAGGGCTTTGGGTCATTTTACTCTGGAAAGGGCAGGGAAGAGGTTTTGGCAGATTCTCAATGTTGTTGTGCAGAAAACACGTCTCTGGATGTGGTGCTGCTCCCAGAGCTGCTCTTCCTCCCTGTCTCATCTTTTTTTTTTTTTTTTTTTTTAAAGATTTACCTATTTATGCATACAAGCACTGGGGCACAGGCCAGAGGTGCGGGGAGGAGAGAGAATCCACCAGACAGAGCAGGGGGCAGAACAGGCAGATGGACTGAAACACACTGCTGAGGGGAGCAGCGGACCAGGAAGGAGAGGTCTGCTGCGCCATGTGGGTCATCTTCCCAGCCATGTGGGTCATCTTTCCAGCAGAAGAGATGGAACTCGTGCTGCAGTGGCCGCGGTCTGCCTCATAGTGCTCTGCTTAACCCACTGCGCCACCAGGAAGGGCCCTCCCCATCTCATCTTAATGGAAGACCACCCCAGCCCAGAGTTGCTACGACCCAAATTCCACACCCTGCTCCCTCTGTCTCTTCCCAGGACCCCACTCTGACTGTCTCCGTCTGCCCAATGGACAGGAGCCTGCTCCCCGGTCTACACCACAGCTCACCCCACTTCTCCCAGTGCCCGCTGCCTGTCCTTCTTCCCTTACTACCAGCAAGAGAGCACGTTCACGGGAGTCCTAGTGTCACCCTCTGTGTTCACCCAGCACGCTTCATGTGGAACCCTCAGTCTGGCTGCCAATGAGGCCCAGGCAGCCTCCGTGAGTGCTTCTGCTGCCTCTTCTGGATCCTCTCGCCTTGGGAGGTGCTGTGCCCCAGGCACGGTGCTCCAGGCATGGTGCTGCAGGCACGGGCTCATCCTCTGCCGGGTCTTAGCCTCTGCTTTGCCATTTCTGGACCCTCCCCAGACTCTAGGCATTGCTGGCAACTCTTGTCCTTGAAGCTTCACCTCAGGTGTCCCCTGCTTGAAAACCTCCTGTCTCCCTCCCTAGGAATCCTCTGCTGTTTCACTGGTGATCCCTGTTTGTTCCATAGTTCACTGACACTGATGTTGTGTTTTCTTTTGGTGGTTTCCCGCCATCTCCAGCCACAGCCGTGTGGCCACAGAATACAGCTTCATTCATGGGGGCGTCTGTTTTCTGTTTTGTTCAGGTGGAAACACCCAATGGTAACCGTGTATGAGACACACGGTCAGCGGAAATGAGCATCTGTGGTGAGTGAGAGATGGAGGCTGAATGAGAAGAGAGCTGGCTGCAGAGAGGGAACCCAGGCAATGATTAGACTTGATGCATAAGAAATCCCCAAACACACAACTGAAACAAACTCTACTCATCTCACTTTCCGGAGAGGCATGAGTGGGAGAGTGTGGTCCAGGGTTGTCTCTGGCTCAAGGCATCTCTTTCACAAAGCTGGAGTCAAGATATCCAGTGGGCCTGCCTGGGCCACCTCCAAGGTGGTGCTGTCACATGGCTGTGGCCCGGCCTCATTCACAGATGAATAGGGTTGTTTGAGTGCCTCTCACAACTGTCTCCCCAGAGTGAGCCAGAGAGCAAGACCACATCGTGGCTCTGCCTTGTGCCTGAGTCACCAGACCCATGTGGATGTGACTGGCAGGGTCTATGCAGACCAGGCATGTCTGCTTTTATGCTGGCTACGATAGAATTGTAGAGTAGAAAGAGTTTGGATGGAAGGTCTCTCATGAAAAAACACCGAAGTTGGGGTGCGGACAATTAATGAATCTCAATTAAACCTCACTCTGGAAAGTTCCAGGAATCTGAGATGGGGTCAGCAAAGGTTATCAGCCAGAAGTGGGGTAGAGAGGTTTATGGATATCTGAAGACCAACCCAATCTAACCCAAGGTGATCATTTCTAAATAATCTATCAAAGAACCTATAAAAGAACACCCTTGCCCAGGTTGGAAAACAATTCTACAAGCTAATGGACCAAAAAAGAAAGTGTGAACAGCTATATGTAAATTAGGTGAAATAGATTCAAACAAAAAAATGTGAAAACAGACAATGATGGACATTACATTGTGGTTAAGGGGACAGTACATTAAGAAGGCACAACACACTTCATCATACACTCACCATATGAAGGAGCACCAAATATATCAGTTATTATCATCTCTGAAGACACATAGGGAAAAACACATTCACAGTAGGAGCCCTCAACACCCCACTCTCGCCAATGGACAGATCAAAAAGATAAAAAAAAAAAAAAGGTATTAAAGCCCTAAATGAAGACCTAGACCTCATGGGCTTAACATACATCTATAGGACACTGCATCCAAAAATTTCAAAGTACACATTTTAAACAAGTGCACAGATATCATTCTCCAGAATCAATCACATATTGGGCCACAAGATAAACATCAACAGAAACATATTATCCAAATCATTCCAACTGTATTCTCTGAACATAAAGGCATTAAACTAGAAATAAAAAGTGAAAAAACAAAACAAAATAGTAAACCCACCCATCTCATGGAGATCGAATCCCACACTACTGGAAGACCATTGGATTATAGAGGAGATCAAACAAGAAATCAAAAAAATACTTTGAACTGGGTGACAGGGAGGACACCACATTCCAGAAAATAAGGGACACAGCAAAAGCAGTGATAAGAGGGAAGTTCAAAGCACTACAGGCCCACATCAGTAAACAAAAAGAACTCAAAGAAACAATCTAATCTCCCATCTCAATGAACTAGAAAAAAAAATCCAAAAATAAAGGAAGTGAAAAAAGAAGAAATAAATGAAATAGAAATTAAAAAAAAAATCTGAAAGTCAATGAACCCAAAAGTTGGTTCTTTGAAAAAATAGACAAACCTCTAACCAGACTTACAAAAAAAAAAAAAAAAAAAAAAAAAACAGGAGAAAAAACAANAAAAAAAAAAAAAAAAAAAAAAAAAACAGGAGAAAACACAAATAAATAGGATCATATACGAAAAAGGAGAAAACAGACTTAACTGAAATCAAAAGAATAATTGGAGAACACTATGAACATTTATATGCTAACAAGTTCAAGGACCTAGAAGAATGTACAAACTCCTAGAATGATATAACCATCCGAAGCTAGATAAAGAAGTAATAGAACACCCAAGCAGACCAAATAGAAGCAGTGAAATTGAAGCAGTAATCAAAACACTTCCCAAAACAAAAGCCCAGGACCAGAAGGCTTTGCAATTGAATTTTACCAAATGTTCAGAAATGAGCTAGTACCTATCCTTCAAAAAATCTTTCAAAAACTGGAGAAAGAACAAATACTACCAAATATGTTCTTTGAAGCCAACATTTAACTAATACCAAAACCAAACCAAGAGAATTAGAGCCAATCTCCCTAATGAACAATGATGAAAAATGCTCAGTAAAATCCTTGCTAACAGAATCCAGCAAAGCATCAAAACACATCACGATCAAGCAGCATTTATTTCAGGGGCACAAGGATGCTTCAACATCTGTAAATCAATCAATGTAATCCACACATCAACGAAAAGAAGAATAAAAACCATATGATCATTTCAACAGATGCAGAGAAGGCATTAAACAAACTTAAACATCCATTCATTACTAAGGCCCTCAAAATCCATAGAATAGAGTGAACATAGCTTAATATAATAAAAGCCATACATGACAATCCCACAGCCTCTTTAACTCTAATGATGAACCATTTTAGTAAAGTAGCAGGATACAAAATCAACACACAAAAGTCAGTAGTAGTCTTCCTATATACAAACAACCAATCTGAAGAAGAAGAAATATAAAAACTGTCCCTTTTACAACTGAAACAAAAAAAAAATACTTGGGAATAAACCTAACCTACAAAGCTAATTAAAGAAAATTACAAAACATTGTTAAAAGAAAGAGAAGACGATAAGAAATGGAAAGATAACCCCAGCCCATGGGTTGGAAAAATTAACATTATCACAATGGCCATCCTACCAAAAGCAATTATAGATTCAATGCTATTCCAGTAAAAATATCAAGGACATTTTTCATGGAAATATCGATGAAATTCATATGGAGTCACAAAAAACCTTGATTAGCAAAAACTGTCCTGACTAAAAAGAAGGGGAATGGTGGTATCACACTCCCAGTCTACAAACTCTGCTACAAAGACATGATAATTAAAGATTTATTTATTCATCTATCTATCTATCTATCTATCTATCTATCTATCTATCTATCTATCTATCTATTTATGCATTCAAGCACTGGGGTATAGGCCAGAGGTGCAGGGAGGTGAGAGAATCCACCAGACAGAGCAGGGGGCAGAACAGGCAGATGGACTGAAACACACTGCTGAGGGGAGCAGCGGACCAGGCAGGAGAGGTCTACCTGTGCCATGTGGGTCACCTCCCCAGCAGGCAGCAGGGATCGAACTCGTGCTGCAGTGGCTGCGGTTTGCTTCATAGTGCGTTGCTTAGCCCACTGCGCCACCAGGGAGGCCCATAAAGACATGATAATTAAAACAGTGTGGTCCTGAAACAAAGACAGAAATGTGGACCAAGGGACCCAAATAGAAAGCCCAGAAGTAAAACCACACATTTGTGGACACCTGATCTTTGACAAAGGATTTAAGAATATACAAGGACAGCTTATTTAATAAATGGTGCTGGCAACACCGCCACATGCAAAAAAAAAAATGAATCTAGACCATGTCATGTACAAAAATAAACTCAAAATGGATAAAAGAACTAAATGTAAGACCCAAAACCATAAAATATATAGAAGAAAACATAGGTAAAATGATACAAGACATCCATCTCAGTAACATCTTTTAAGATGCATCCCCCGGGCCTCCCTGGTGGCGCAGCGGGTTAAGCAACGCACTGTGAAGCAAAGCACAGCCACTGCAGCACGAGTTCGATCCCTGCCGCCCTCCAGGGTGGGGACCCACATGGCGTGGCAGACCTCTCCTGCCTCGCCTGCTGTTCCCCTCAGCAGTGTGTTTCAGTCAGTCTGCCTGTTCTGCGTGCCACTCTGTTTGGTGAATCCTCTCACCTCCCGCGACTCTGGCCTGTACCCCAGCTCTTATACGCATAAATAAATAAATCTTTTTTAAAAAAAGATGCATCCCCCAAAGTAAAGGAAATGAAAGAGAAGCTAAGCAGCTGGACTACATCAAATTACAAAGCTTCTGTACAGCAAAAGAAGCATTAACAAAAAAAAAAAAAAAAAAGAGATACCACACTGATTGGGAAAAAAATTTTGCATTCCACACACCTGATAAGGGACTGATCACAAAGATAGACAAAGAACTCACAAGACTTGAGAAAATCAAAGTAAAAAATGCAGTAAAATAAAAGGGCAGAAGCACTTAACAGATACTTCTCTAAAGAGGACGTGCAAATGGCCAAAAACCACCTGAAAACATGTTCAATATCCCTGATAATCAGGGAAATGAGATTAAAACCATGAGATACCTCCTTAAACCATTAAAAATGGCACATATTAAACAACAACAAAAAAAAACCCCAGCAACAACAAATGCTGGCGAAGATGTGGTAAAAAGGAACTCTCCTACACTGTTGGGGGAATGCAAAGTAATCCAACCACTAGGGAAATCTCTGTGAGGTTCCTCAATCTACTAAAAATGGAGCTACCATATGATCCAGCTAGGGAATCTACCCAAAGAACACAAAAACACCGATTCAAAAGAACATCTGTACTCCTATATTTATTGCAAGACTAATTATAATAGGTAATTCCTGGAAACAACCCAATTGCCCAAAAGAAAAGATTGGATCAAGAAGATATGTTCTATATACACAATGGAATACAATTCAGCAACCAAAATAGGTAAACTAATGCCATTTACAGGAACATGGATGGAGCTAGAAGGAATTATGCTCAGTGAAATAAGTCAGAGGCAAGAGAAAACTATTGGATGCTTTCACTTTTAGGAGGAATATAAGGGAACCAAGTAAGGGATCAGGGGAAATAATAATACAAAACAACAACAAAAACCAGACAATGATAAATCAGAGACACTTTGCGTGGGGGTGGAGGAAGAGGTCTGTGATGAGGACAGGTAGAGCACAAGAGACTGAGGTGATGGTGCACTGGTGAAATGGTGGTGGGAATTCCATGGAGTGTACATCTGATGTCATATATATATGTATAAAAAGGAATATATATATGAAAGAAATATATATATATATTAAGAAGTTAAAAAAATAAAGTATATGTAAACCCAAAGTCAAGAAGTGCGGAGCAGTGACATGTCAGGTGCGCAGCCTAAATCATGAACAAACAAGGGTTCATAATGTTACCGTAAGTATCTGGGAGCTCAAACCAGACACCAGACAGAAAAATATGACTTACGCTTATTAAATGACAACAGTTGGAAGAAAGATTTAATTTAAAACCATTTTAATAGTGCAAGGAGTTAAGACTCAGCAATATGAAGCATCTGCACCCATTGCAGCAGGAGTTTGATCCCTGGACAGGAAGGGGATCCACATGCGCAGCAGACCTCTCCTGCCTCCCCACTGCCCCCTCAGCAGTGTGTTTCAGTAGATCTGTCCCTTCTACTCCCTGCTCTGTCTCTGGTGAATGTTCTCACCCCCAGCACCTCTGTCCTGCACTGCAGCTCTTATATGCAGAAATATTTTTTTTTAAATTTAAAAGAGTCAATTTATTTTAAAGATATTAAGAGCCTATTACTAACATCACTTAGTTTTTTACATTTACTAAGGCAGCCTCTTGAATAATGTATTTTTATCCACCCACTCACTCACTCATAAATCCTACTTCCCTCCCTCCCCGCTCATCCCAGCATTTTGCATCCCTGCCCCTTCCCTCTCCCCTCCATCCACACACCCAGGCAATGCACTGTCATCCAGAGATGAGGGGTTTGCTGTTTTTTACTCTAAGGAAAACCACGATTGTTTGTCTTCTTCATTGTAGACACCCTCCATTTTCTCACTTTATTTCTCAGAGAGAAACCTCAAGCGGCCACGGCCCTGTGTGATCTCAGATAGGTCCATCTGCCCTCGGACCACCCAGAGCAGCGGTCCTCAGTGGGGGCCGCGCCCCAGGCACCCTGGGTGTTGAAGACTCTCTGGTCAATTCCTGGAGGGCAGTGCTGGTGACACTGAACCAGTCCAGTCCAGAGATGCCACCAGCATCCTACAGCACACATGAAGCCCCCGAGGAGAATGACGCCCGCCCCCCCAAGGCAGCAGTGTGGGGGCAAGGAGCAGAAGCTGCCCAGTAGGGCACATGCCTGGGGGTGCAGGCAGCAGGGAGGGCAGCCCTGAGGCACCATCCATCGCTGCAGTCCCAGGC
>JAGFMF010011813.1:142814-176911 GCA_019455555.1 Galemys pyrenaicus
CTGGACCGGTTCAGTGTCACCAGCACTGCCCTCCAGGAATTGACCAGAGAGTCTTCAACACCCAGGGTGCCTGGGGCGCGGCCCCCACTGAGGACCGCTCCTCTGGGTGGTCCGTGGGCAGATGGACCTATCTGAGATCACACAGGGCCGTGGCCACTTGAGGTTTCTCTCTGAGAAATAAAGTGAGAAAATGGAGGGTGTCTACAATGAAGAAGACAAACAATCGTGGTTTTCCTTAGAGTAAAAAACAGCAAACCCCTCATCTCTGGATGACAGTGCATTGCCTGGGTGTGTGGATGGAGGGGAGAGGGAAGGGGCAGGGATGCAAAATGCTGGGATGAGCGGGGAGGGAGGGAAGTAGGATTTATGAGTGAGTGAGTGGGTGGATAAAAATACATTATTCAAGAGGCTGCCTTAGTAAATATAAAAACGGTGATGTTAGTCATGGACTCTTAATATCTTAAATAAATATAGTCTTTTAAATGTTTTTAAAATTTATTTATGCATACTAGGGCTGGGGTACAGGCCAGAGGGGTGGGGGGTAAAAACATCCTCAAGAGACAGATTGGGGAGCACAACAGGCAGATCTACTGAAACACACTGCTAAGGAGGCAGTGGGGAGGCAGGAGAGGTCTGCTATGCCATGTGGGTCACCCCACTGGCCAGGGATCCAACTCTGCTGCAGTGGCTGCAGATGCTTCATAGTGCTGAGACTTAATGCCTTGCATCACCAGGGAGGCCGTAAAATGGTTTTAATTTAAATCCTTTTTCAATTGTTGTCTGCTAATAAGCATGAGTCATATTTTTTTTCTTGTTTTCTGGTTGTAGCTCCCAAATATTGACAGTTACATTGTGAACTCTTGCTTGTTCATCATTTAGGCTGCACACCTGACACATCACTGCTCTGCACTTCTTGACTTTGGGTTTACATATACTTTATTTTATTTTTTTTACTTCTTTATATATATTTGACATCAGGTGTAGTCTCCATGGAATTCTCACCACCATTTCACCAGTCCCTTGACCTCTACTTGTCCTCATGCCAGACCTCTCCCTCCCTCCCCCTGCAAAGTGTCTCTGATTTATCATTTTCTGTTTTATTGTTGTTGTTATTATTGTTTTCCCTGATCCCTTACTTGGTTCCCTTATATTCCTCCTAAAAGTGAAACCATCCAATAGTTGTTTACTTTCTGACTTATTTCACTGAGCATAATCCATTCTAGTGCCATCCATGTTCCTGCAAATGGCATTAGTTTATCTTATTGATTGCTGAATAGTATTCCATTGTGTATATGGACCACATCTTCTTGATCCAGTTGTCTATATTTGGGCACTTGGGTTGTTTCCAGGTCTTACCTATTATAATTAGTGTTGTAATGACTGAGGGGTTCAAGTATTCTCTTGAATGAATGTTTTTGTATCCTTTGGGTAGATCCCTGGGAGTGGAATTGCTGGGTCATAGGGTAACTCCATTTTTAGTAGATTGATGAAACTCCACACGACTTTCCATAGTGGTTGGATTAGTTTGCATTCCCACCAGTAGTGCAGGACAGTCCTTTTTATATCCACATCCTCGCCAACATTTATTGTTGCTGATTTTTTTATGTGCTATTTTTAATGGCATAAGTTGGTATCTCATTGTGGTTTTAATTTGCGTTTCCTTGATTATGAGGGAAGTTGAATATGTTTTCATGTGCTTTTTTTTTTTGACCATTTGCATGTCCTCTTTGGAGAGTGTCTGTTAAGAGCTTCTTCCATTTTTTGACTGGGTTGTTTACTTTGATTTTCTCAAGTCTTGTGACTTCTTTGTATATCTTTGTGATCAATTCCTTATCAGTTGTGTGGAATACAAAAATTTTTTGCCAATTGGTGGGGTATCTCTTTGTTTTGGTTAATGTTTTTTTTGCTGTACAGAAGCTTTTTAATTTGATGTAGTCCAGATTTTTTATTTAATTTGATACTTAGCTTCTCTTTCATTTTCTTTATTTTTGGAGGTGCGTCTTAAAAGGTGTTACTGACATGACTGTCTTGTAATGCTTTACCTATATTTTCTTCTATGTATTTTATGGTTTCCCATCTTACATTCAGTTCTTTTATCCATTTTGAGTTGATTTTTGTACATTGTGTGAGGTAATGGTCTAGTCTCATTTTTTTTCATGTGGCAAACCAATTTTGCCAGCACCATTTATTGAATAAGCTGTCCTTGTTCTATCACATATTCTTTGCTCCTTTGTCAAAGATCAGGCATCCATAAATGGTTTTCTCTCCGGGCTCTCTATTCACTTTTATTGGTCTTTTGTATGTCTTTGTTTCTGTACCATGCTGTTTCATTTATTATGGACTTGTAGTAAAATTTGAGTCTGGGACTGTGATACCACAATTCCCCTTCTTTTTAGTCAGGAGAGCTTTGGCTAATTGAGGTTTTTGTTTTGTTTTGCTTTTTTGTGGCTCCATATAAATTTCATAAATACTTCTTCCACTTCTTTGAAAAATGCCATTGAGATTTTTATTGGAATAGCATTGAATGTGTAATTGCTTTTGGTAGGATGACCATTGTGATAATGTTAATTTTTCCAATTCATGGACAAGGGATGTTTTTCCATTTTTTTTGTGTCTTCTTCTCTTTCTTTTAACAATGTTTTGTAATTTTCTTTAAATAGATTTACCTCTTTGTTAGGTTTATTCCCAATTATTTGATTTCTTTTAGTTTCAATTGTAAAAGGTACAGTTTTTTTTTGATTTCTACTTATTTAGATTGGTTGTTTGTATATATAAAGATTATTGACCTTTGTGTGTTGATTTTGCATCCTGCTACTTTGCTAAACTGGTTTATTGTTTTAATTAATTTTTAGGTAGAGTTTTCTAAGTATATTATCATATCATCTGCAAGTAGTGATAGTTTCATATCTTCTTTCTCTATCTGGAAGCCTTGCATGTCTTTTTCCTGTCTTATTGCTCTGGCTGGGACTTCCAGTATTGTATTAAATAGCAGTGGTGAGAGTGGACATCCTTGCCTTGTTCCTGATCTTAAAGGAAAGGCTTTAAATATTCACCAGAGAGAATAACATTGGCTGTGGGATTGTCATATATGGCTTTTATCATGTTAAGTATATTCCTTCTATTCCACAGATTTTGAGGGCCTTAGTCATGAATGGATGTTAAACTTTGTTGAATGCCTTCTCTGCATATGATCATACAGTTTTTATTCTTCCTTTTGTTAATATGTGGATTACATTGATTGATTTTCAGATGCTGAAGCATCCTTGTGACCTTGGAGTAAATCCTACTTGATCGTGGTGTATTATGCTTTTGATGTATTGTTTGATTCTGTTGATAAGGATTTCATTGAGGATTTTTACATTAGTGTTCACTAGGGAGATTGGCTTTAGTTCTCTTTGTTTGGTTTTGGTATTAGTGTAATGTTGGCTTCATAGAACATAATTGGTAGTATTCATTCTTTCTATGATTTTTGAAGGAGTTTGTGTAGGATAGGCACTAGTTCATTTTGAATGTTTGGTAAATTCATTTGCAAAGCCTGCTGGTCCTGGGCTTTTGTTTTGGGGAGGGTTTTGAGTACTGCTTCAATTTCACTGCTTGCATTTGGTCTGTTTGTGTGTTCCCTTTCTTCTTTATTTAGCATTGAATGGTTATACCACTCTAGGGATTTGTGCATTATTCTAGCACATAAATGTTCATAGTATTCTCCAATTATTCCTTTGATTTCAGCTAAATTTATTGTGATTTCTCCTTTTTCATATATGGACCATTTTATTTGTGTTTTCTCCTGTTTTTTCTTTGTAAGTCTGGTTAGAGGTTTTTCTATTTTGTTTATTTTTTCAAAGAATCAACTTTTGGGCATATAGACTTTCAGATTTTTTTTTACTTTTACTTTATTTATTTCTGCTTTTTTTTAATTTATTTTCTTCTACGGGTTTTAAGGTTCTTCTCTTGTTTTTTTTCTAGTTCGTTGAGGTGGGTGATTAGATTGTTTCTTTGAGTTCTTTTTGTTCATTGATGTGGGCCTGTAGTGCTATGAACTTCCCTCTTATAACTGCTTTTGTTGCATCCTTACATTCTAGAATGTGGTGTCCTCATCATTCCATTCAAAGTATATTTTAATTTCTTGTTTGATCTCCTATATAATCCAGTGGTCTTCCAGTAGTGTGGGTTTTGATCTCCATGAGGTGGGTTTCTTGTTTCATTTTTTCCCATAATTTATTTCTAGTTTGATGCCTTTATGTTCAGAGAATACAGTTGGAATGATTGGATAACCTGTTTCTGTCGATGTTTGTCTTTTTTCCCAATATGTGATTGATTCTGCAGAGTGTTCCGTGTACACTTGTTTAAAATATGTATTCTGAAATTTTGGGGTGCAATGTCCTATAGATGTGTATTAAGCCGATGAGGTCTGGCTCTTCATTTAGGGCTCTAGTATCTTTATTTATTTTTTTGTCTTGTTGATCTGTCCATTGGTGAGACTGGGGTGTTGAAGTCTCTTACTGTGAATATCTTTTCTCTATGTGTCTTCAGAGATGATAATAACTGATATATTTTGGTGCTCCTTCATATGATGAGTTTATGATCAAGAGTGTTATGTTTTCTTGGTGAACTGTGCCATTAAGCATAGTGTAATGTCCATCTTTGTCGTTTTTACATTTTTTTGTTTGAATCTGTTTTATCTGATCTACATAAAGCTTTTTCTGCTATCTTTTTCAGTCCATTAGCTTGTAAGCTTGTTTTCCAACCTGGGCAAGGGTGTTCTTTTATAGTTTATTTGATGGATTATTTGGAAATGATCACCTTTTTTAGACTGAGTTGGTCTTTGAAGATCCATAATCCTCTCTGCTCCACTTCTGGCTGATAAACTTTCCTGACCCCACCTAAGATTCCTGGAATCTTCCAGAGCCAGGTTTAGTTGGATTCATTAATTGTCCCCACCCTAGCCTCTGGTGATTGTCCTTAAGAGACCTTCCATCCTAACTCCTTCTACTCTACAATTCTATCATAGCCAGTATGAGATCAGACATTTCTGGTCTATGTAGGCCCTGCTAGTCACATCCACATGGGCCTGGTGACTCAGGGACAAGGCAAAGCCACCACGTGGACCTCCTCTCAGCTCACTCTGGAGAGCTGGTTGTGAGATACTCAAGCAACCCTATTCATCTGTAGATGAGGTCTCCTACCTAGAGCCATGTGACAGCACCACCTTGGAGGTGACCCAGGCAGTCCTACCTGACTTCTGGACTCCAACTTTGTGAAAGAGATGCCCTGAACCAGAGTCACCTTGCACCCCACTCTCCCACTCATGCCTTTCAGGAAAGTAAGATAATTAGAGTTTGTTTCAGTTGTGTGCTTGGGGATTTGTTATCCATCAAGTCTAATCATTGCCTGGGATCCCTCTCTGCAGCCAGCTCTCTCCTCATTCAGCCTCCATCTCTCACTCACCAGAGACACTTGTGGCCAGTGACCGTGTGTCTCATACACGGTTGCCAGTGGGTGTTTTCACCTGAACCAAACAGACCCCAGATGCCCCTGTGACAGAAGCCATATCCTGTGGTCACACGGGTGTGGCTAGAGATGGCAGAAAACCTCCAAAAGAAAATATAACATTGGTGATTAGTGAACTATGGAATAAACAGGGATCCACCATCTAGACAGCAGAGGACACCTAGGGAGAGTGACAGGCTTTCAGGGAGGGGACAACTGAGGTGAAGCATCAAGGACAAGAGGAG
The DNA here is from genome assembly GCA_019455555.1 of Galemys pyrenaicus. Classification (NCBI taxonomy): domain Eukaryota; kingdom Metazoa; phylum Chordata; class Mammalia; order Eulipotyphla; family Talpidae; genus Galemys; species Galemys pyrenaicus. Next base: position 148,547 of record JAGFMF010011813.1, read on the forward strand.
CCAGCAATGCCTAGATTCTTGGGAGGGTCCAGAAAGGGCAAGGCAGAGGCTAGGACCTGAGGGAGGATAAGCCCATGCTTGGAGCACCCTGCCTGGAGCACTCAGCATAGAGCACAGTGCCTGGAGTACAGCACCACCCGGGGCAAGAGGGTCCAGAAAAACAGCAGAAGCTGTCACAGAGGCTGCCTGGGTCTTGCCAGTGGCGACCAGAGAGTGGGTTCCATTTGAACAGCACAGGGCGAGCACAGAGGGTGACACTGGGACTCCCGTGAACGTGCTCCCATGCTGGTGATGGGGGAGAGGGATGGGCAGCGGGCACTGGAGGAAGATGGGTGTGCTGCAGTGTAGAGATGGGAAGCAGGCTCTTGTCTGTTGGGCAGAGATAGTAATAGTGGGGTCCTGGGGTACACAGAGGGATTGGGGTAGGAAGCTTGTGTTGTAGTAGTTCTGGGGCTGGGTGGCCTCCCATTAAGATGAGACAGGAAGGAAGCAGCTCTGTGGGGACAATGTCACATCCAAGATGTGTTTCCTGCACAACAACATTTAGAAAGTGCCAAAACCTCCTCCCTGCCCTTCCCAGGGTAAATTGACCCAAAGCCTTTTGCCTCCCAGAACAAGCAGCTGAAGAGAGGAGACAGCATCCCTCCTGGTCTGACCTCATCCTGCTCTGCTGAGGAAAGGCCCCTGGTCATAGCCAGGACCCAGGAGACACACTGGACACTGGCTAGTTGCAGATGGCCAATCTGCAGGATTTACAGGACCTTCCTCATGTAACATGCCCCTGGGGGTGGGGAGGGGTCAGCCTCCATCTCAGGTCATGAGGCCCACTCATTATCATTAAGCAAACAAACAGCCTCAGCAGTGAGGTGACCAACAGCCCAGACAAGGAAATTTGTGTAGAGGAGCAAGAGGAAGCATCTACGTCAAATATGCGCAAGGTAACAGACACTTCTCCAGCCTCTCTGGTGGCGCAGTGGGTTAAGCAACGCACTATGAAGCAAACCTCAGCCACTGCAGCACGAGTTCGATCCCTACTGCCAGCCAGGGAAGAGAACCACATGGCACAGCAGACCTCTCCTGCTGTGCCCGCTGCTCCCCTCAGCAGTGTATTTCTGTTGATCTGCCTGTTCTGCTCCCCACTCTGTCTGTGGTGAATCCTCTCACCCCCCACACCTCTGGCCTGTACCCCAGTGCTTGTGTGCATAAATAAATTAATCTTTAAAAAAAATAAATAAAAGCCACTTCTCCTTCCTTATAATCCTGTCATTCTGACCTCTGCTAAGAGAGACTTGGGATGGGAGGAAGAGCCAGTGGGTCAGGCTCAGGGGGGACATGCCCCGGGGCAGAAGGGGGTCTCCTGCTCTGGGTGGGGCTATGGAGGTGGTTTGGGAAGAGCTGTTCCTCTGGGAGGCTCCCTGACTGCTCTGTTCCCTCCAAGTGGGTCTCCAGTCTCTCTTCCTCCTGTGCTCCCCCTTTGTGTACACTGCCCAGATGACCATAACCCCACCCCACCCCCACAACCCACCCCAGTTATCCACACAGCCCAGTTCCTCTTTCCCATCTGCCCATCTGCACACTCTGTAATTGAGAAACACTTACTGTTCTCCTACTATGTGAGTGTGGAGGTGCAGTCATAATAGGAAGTGAGGAGGGAGAGACCCAAAGGAGATTCCGGCAGGTTCCCTCCAATATCCACAGAGGGCAGGATCAAGTTATGTCCTGGAAGCCATAGGAGCTGTCCAGTGCTGAACCTGGATGTAGACAGGTGTGTGGGGCTCAGAACCCAGCCTGCTGCACCCAGGGGAGCCAGGACCAGACTGCCAGGAGTCTGCGCGGAAGGCTGGACAGCCAGAAGCAGCGGGCTCCAAGCCGGGCGTGGACCTGCAGAGACTGGACTCCAATCAGGGGGAGCGGGCCCTGACTTCTCTGAGCACGTCCTGCACAAGGTAAGACTCTCCTCCTGACCCTGGCAGCACCCAAAGGCTGGAGGAGAATACAGTCACCAGTTCTCTCCAACCCTGACTTCACTCTGGGAACTGAGGAGAAACTAGCCAGATGCTGTGAGTCCGTATGATCCTGTTTACTGCCCGAAGCAGATGCGTGATGTGTGGAGGGGCTGTCAGGAGAGCTCGGCCGTCAGGGGCGTCTCCTTCACGCACATCACCTGTGTCTGTTCTCACCCATCTCTCCTTCTTCCTTTGAAGTCCTGTGTCCCTGAGCCCCTTCAGGGCTGATAACCCTGTGTTTATCCCTGTTGTGTGGACACCCAGCTCTGTCTGCTAAGTCAGGGATCTTCTTTCCCTGGGCGGTTAGGATGGGCTGCAATGAGATCTTGTGAAATTCGCTGATGCGAAAATCCTAAGGCAATCATCACAGCCTCAGATGCACTTGTGCTTCAGCTGGCCCTGGAGTTGGGGGCTGACCTGCATGCGCCGGAGTAACTCTTAGAATGTCCCTGGAGTGTGGGCTGGGAGCTGGGAACTGCTTGGAGGCATTTTGTTCATTCATCACACGCTTGGGGTTTTTAAATGGAGTTGCTGTTGTTTTAATAAATCTGAATATCTAATGCAACTAAATAATTTATAACAATGTGAACAGGGGCGTCCTGCTGGCACAAGGGGTTGAGTGCCACACTGTGGAGCTTCTTCAGCCACTGCAGTGTGAGTTTGATCCCCGGCAAGGGAGCTGACACATGGCGCAGCAGACCTCTCCTCCCTCCCTGCTGCTCCCCTCAGCAATGTGTTTTAGTAGATCTGCCTGTTCTGCTCCCCATTCTGTCTCAGGTGAATCCTCTCAACCCCTGCAACTCTAGGCTGTACTCCAGCTCTTGTATGCATAAGTAAATAAAATCTTTAAAAAAAATAAACCGCCTCCCTGCTCCATCACTCAGTCCGGTCTGGAGAGCCACAAGGACAAAGGATGTGCTGAGGGCCCAGCACTGGCCGTGGCTCAGGGTCATGCTGTGCCAGGACCTGAGCATGAGCTCGGGAAGTGAAGCACCGAGTAGTACTGGGTCCAGCCGGGATGCTGGTGAATCAGGGCAAAGGGGCCTCAGTCCGGAGCTTATTCCTCATCCAGCGTCACACGCTCTGGGGAGCAGCCAAACGCCAGTCTTGCTCCAGAGGAGAGATACCCGCTAGGCAGAGCCAGCCTCCCCTGCGGCATCTCAGGAGGACCAGTGAGCAGAGGACACACAGACATGACTGTCCGTCCACCCATGCAGGGCTTGGTCCTCGCTGGGAAGTGGCAGCGTTGGAAGGATCAGGGAGATGCAATCAGAAGGTCCCTGTCCCACGAGTCCGAGCTCCAGTTCTGTCTGGTCAGCTCAGTGCTTCCTGACGGCGCTGTATTCCGTGGGCTCCTCCCGGCCCCTGCGGGGGTCATGGGTGGCAAACTGCTCCATGTTGCCATAGGTTGGCTCCTGACCCGAGGCGCCCAGAGACAGGACCGTGTAGGAGACGTCCTCCTTCTGAAAAGGGCCCTGAAATAAAGATGGCGGGTCAGCTGCTGGCAGGAGGTTGTGCCGGCACCAGGGCAGACCTCGCAAGACTGAGATGGATCCTACTGACTCTGAAGCCCACCTAGACCCTCCGGCTCCCCGTCCTGCGCTCTGCCAGGCCTCTGAGCTCCCCCTGAAGAGAGGACACCCCTCAGCCACCCTAGTGGGCTCCAGATCACTGGACCCTGAGGGTCTCCCCTTCCAGGCACAAGGACTGTGTTCTCGGGGGTCTCTGAGTTCCGAGTGCGGAGACCTGCTGTGGAGACACCTCCAAAGCCCCAAAGCTGGACGGTGAGAGGTGCTCCCACGCAAGCGCTTCAAAGGCTGTGGTTTGGCGTCCCCCTTCTGGACCCACGTGGGTGGCAGGAAGCCTGGCCTCTGGGGGTGGCCACAGCAGGTGCTCCCAGCCCCCAGCCCCAGCACAGCACGAACCACGTTGGCGTATTCCGCCTCCACCTCCATTCCGGTGGCCGACACACGCCTGGCAGACGCCTTCATCTGGGGGGTGTCTGTCTGATGCAGCGCCACGTTTGCATAGCAGAGTTCGCTTTCTGGGGGCTGGAGGGGAAGCACAGGTTCCTTTTCTTCTAAGGTGCACTCACCCCCCTGCCCTCTTGGTGTCCCCGCCTGCTCCTTCCAGCACCCCCTTCCAGTACCCTGCCTGCCCCTCCAGCCCCCTGCCTCTGGCTGTTCAGGCCCCTCCTGCCTCCCAGCCGCTCCTGCCTGCAGCTGGGCCTGAGCACAGGGTCCTGGGCCTGGTGCGGCTGCTACTTCGGGCCCCAGAGCGCCTGAGTGGGGCTGGCCTGTCCCTGTGTGGCCTCGGGGCTCTCACCTGCTCTGGGGAAATCTCAGCAGCTGCAAGACAAAGACAATAGGATCAGAAAACCCACTGGAGACTCTCAGGCCCGGCGTGGGGGAGAGGAAGAGGGAAAAAGGTGAGTCAGGTCCCGCTCAGAGAGGAGCCGGCCTTCTGCTGACCAGCGGACACTGCCTCGGGCACCTCACCTGTCTGGGCTCCCTTTCTCCACCTGAGAAGCAAGGACCCTTGTGCCAGTGTTGACCACATTAAGGAACCATCACCAAGCCTCAGGTGGCTCTGCTGTGGCCACTGCCCTGGGTCCATTCCCGTGCACAGTCCAGGCCCGACCTGCTTCTTTGGTTGGAGCCTCGTCCCCAACCCCCAATGCCCTCAGTTCCCACCAGGAGCTCACTGACTCCTCAGCTGCCTGTCTCACCACCCAGTGGCCTCAGCCCTCCCTCGTCTGCCCTGGGCTGTCTGTCTGTCACCTTGTCCCAAAGATCCTGGTCGGTTCAGGGGCGGGGGTGCCCGGAGCTGGCCTGGCCTCCCTGTGCCCTGGTGTGGCTGTGCCAGCACAGGGCATGAGGCCCAGGAAGAAAGTTGCCTGGACACAGGACGCCCACAGGCCCTCGGGTGGAGAAGCCAGCCGGGTCTGCACTGGATTCGGTTTGGACTGGATTCCAGGTGCCCCTGGCCCCGGTGTCCTGCCCCGACCCCCACCCAGCTGCCCCACACCTCCCTTGCACAGCAGAGAAACCTCTTCCCTGCTCCTCCGCATCCTCCTGTTGCGACCGAGGGCTCAGAAAGTGCTTAGACCTGAGCGCACGCTTGTGCATCGCGAGAAAATGATGGGAAGGACGAGGACTCTGTCGTCCCAGGGTCAGATGCAGGTGGGGAGGGCGCTGCGAGGGTCCGGGACAGCCAGGTCCGGGCAGGGAGAGGAAGGTGGTTACTGTGAGATGTGGACGTGGAGCCGGCAGGTAAAGGGTTGGGCTGAGGTCAGAGCGCGTGACCCAGCGCAGGCCCTGCTGGAGGCTCTTCCTAAAGAGTAGATTGTTTTGGGCCAAGTCTGCGGGCCTAGAAACGGCTGGGCAGAGGGAGCAGATGTGCAGACGCTGTGTGCGTGTGCGTGCATACAAGTGTCATGCCTGTTCCTGCGATTCTGCGTGCCCCACCCCACGTGAGCTCAGTACCTCCTTGGCAAGCACGTCCAGCCGCCCAGGTGCCTGGGCCTGTAGCTGGGCTGCCCACCTCGGGCCGTAGCCGCCGCTGCTGCCAGGAGCCGGCCAGGAGCAGAGGAGGGGCCCAGAGCGCAGAGGGGCGAGCAGCAGACAGGAGCACCCAGCCCCCCATGGCCCAGCTCCTCAGCTGTCCACGCCAGCCTGTGGACATGCCCCTTCCAGACCTGTGGGTCACCCTTGTGCGGCGGGTCCCCAGGGCAGCGCGGCCATCAGCCCCATCGCGTGCCCAGCTGGCCTCTCACCTCTCCTCTGCCGCTTCCCCACCCTCCAGGCCAGGAACGAGGCTGTCAGCACAAGCAGCAGCACCGAGACCACAGTGATGGGGAGGAGGAGCTCCCTGGAGAAATGGAAACACAGAGGGGAACCCTGCAGCCCAGCTCACCCACCTGGCCACATGGAGGGCACCCCCTCTTGACCTCCAGGCCTGTGGTGTGCACCCTGGATGCCCACCCTCGGGGGCCCTCAAAGATGGTTAGAAAAAGAGCAGAGAAGGATCCACGAGGTGGCTCCAGTGGGTCTGGGGGCCCAAGACAAGCTGCAGCCTCGGGCTCCTCAGGCGGGTCCTGACCCTCACCCCAGCGATGATGGAGGAACCTCCCTCCATAGTCCAGGCCTCTCAGACCCGGGGTGACCCCTTGGACAGGAGACCTTTGTGGTGTAATCAGGTGAGGAGGTGCTCCGGGTGGGAGGCCTGTCCAGTCACTGGTGTCCTTATAGAAGGGAAATGGGGACCAGGGACCCGCATAGAGTCGCTGGGAGCAGAGCAGGTTTGGAGAGGCATCACAGGCAAGGGTGCTGCAAGTCCAGAGGCAAGAGAGGGGCGGGGCACACCTGCCTCTGACCCCCAGCAGGAGCCACCCTGCCCATGCCTGGGATCAGGTTCTGGCTCCTGAGCTGGGAGAGAAGGGGAACCCCTCTACCTCCCTTTTAAAGGAGCCTATTTTCCAGAGACAGGTACTGGCTGGACCTAGGCTGCAAGATTTAGCCATTGTCACAGGACACGGCAGCATCAGCGCTGGCTTACCTGATGCTTGGTACTGTCAGGCGGCCAGTGCCCTCTTCTGGGGAGACTGGTGCTATGATGGTGGTGGCAGTTGTGGTGGTAGTTGCATTGGTGGTGGTTGTGGCTGTGGTGGCTCTTGTGGTGGACACTGTAGTGGGTGCTGAGCACACAAAGCAGATCCATCACTCTACTGCCCGCCCACCCCAGCCCTGCACCCTCCTCTGTGCCTGGGGCCCAGGGCTGCCCTGGTCTGAGGAGCCTGCAGCAGGGCCTGGAGAGGGTCTGGGCTGGACCTCTCAGGTCTCCAGGCCTCAGCCCCTCATGCACCTGGGGCAGGTGGGCTGTGGGTGCAGGAGGGCGTCCCACAGGGACGCAGAGGGCAGGATGCTCAGGCAGCTGGAGCCCCCGGACCCCAAACAGCCCCGTTGTTCATGCTGGTGCTGCACCCCCATCCCCACCCCTCCCGTCTCTTCTTCCAGCAAGGCTGGGGCAGAGCAGAGGCATCAGGCAGACAGAACAGCTTTTGGGACCCAGGTCAGGACCAGCCTGTGTCCACCATGTGTCAGAGAATTCACTTTGCTTTTATGTTTTTCATTTTTTAAAACAGTTTATCTTTCAGAGAAGGCTTTGATTCCTAGAAAACTCGATCAAGGAGTAGATTTCCATGCACTTCAACCCTGCACAGACAGTCTGCTCCACTGTCAGCAATTGCTGCAATCGGTGAACCTGCATTTTCCTGGCAGCATCTCCCCAAGGGCAGCGTGTACGTTGAGGTGCACACTGTGTCCTACACTCTGTGAGTTGTATAGGAGCATAACCCCCTTATCCCCGTTGTAGTATCATGAGTTACAAGTTCACAGCCCTAAAATCCTCGATGCCCTGCAAGTTCACAGCCCTAAAATATTAGATGTGCTGTCTCTTTAGCCTTTCCATTCATAAGCCCCCACCTACCTGGAGATCCCACATTTTGGGTAAGTTTTTAATCTTCTGTGACGGGACCGTCTCTTCCCAGGAACAAGGTCAGGGCTACACCAGACTGTCCAGGCTGCACTTTGCACACTGAGGAGTTTCTCAGGGCCCAGGATAGGGGCCCCTTCCCTTTGCCACAAGGGCCCTGGAGGGGTCACCTGGAGTGGGTCCCCAAGATAAATTCCTTCACACTCAGGGAGAGGTCACACTTAGGGAGAGAAAGAGTTGTCTTTCTAGGGTGTCTGCATTCTAGAAGGACTGAAGGAAAAACATCCAAAAGGCAGGTACAGACACCCTCAGGTGGGTTTCTGGCCTCAGGGATGTAGCCCGTTGACCATGGAGGATTTCTAGGTCTCAGGAATTAGCGAAGGCACTGGCTGATTTGGAACTTTCACCCCCGAGACCATACGTGAAAAAAAAAAACATGAAAAGTCATCCTGAGACCCAGCCCCAGCTCCAGAACGAGCGAGGAGGTCTCAGTAAAGCCCAAAGGAGCTGGCATCTCTGATCACAGGGAAGGGGTCCATGAGGTCCATGCATTGCCCAGGGCATCAGCTGACCTCTGTGACATGGACGGAGGACTGAGCCGTGTGGAAGAGAATGAGCCACAGAGGGCTACTCCCAGTCAGGAGGGCTGGAGCCAGGAGAATCCCCCAGTGCCCACTGGGAGACTCCACTTCCCCTCCCCCCCGTGACTGGTCTCTCCGAGTGACAGTGACCAAGGACAGGGAACATAGGACCAGGGTTGTGCAGACCCTGCAGAGACCCCACACAGGCACATGCTCTTACCTCGGTAAACGGTCACTTTAACTTGGGCCCAAAGGACACTTCTGCGGCTCACAATCCCACACCAGTAAGTGTTTGCATCGTCCAGCCTGAGCTTCTCCATGGTCACGGTGAACGTGTGGTACTTGTGATGGTCCCTGATGGACACGCGGCCCCTCCTCACCTCCTGCTCTGATCCAGTGGTTTCAACAAGGGTCTTGCAGGTGATCCAGTCAATCCTTCGACACCACCTCTTCTTGTAGGTCTCATAGCCTGGGTCGTAGCGACACTCCACGGTCAGCGAGCCCCGCTCCCAGCCCTGCACTGTGCCTGGACTGCTGAGGGCAGATGAGCCTGGAAGACACAAGTCCACGCACCTGTGACCCCCACTGCGCACAGGCCCGCGGCCTCCTGCCTGCGACTGGCTGCATCATCCAAGGGCGATGACGTGAACAGTCCTGGAGGGAACAGCCCTCCCGGAGACAGACCTCGTGCCCTGAATGCCACAGGGCACAGCCTGGGAAATCACCCGAGACTCAGCGGCAGCTCTCAGCACACAGACGCGCTGACACTGAGCAGCGGCAGCCCGAGATGCACGCCCCCTCCCGCCCGGCCACAGTCAGTCTCTGTATTCCAGCAGTTTCCTTCAGCTCCGTCCCCGGTTATGAATCTGATGGGAGCAAACCCCAGAGAACTGTCCCCACAGAGAAGTCTGTGCCCTGGCTTGCTGGAGACCCGAGAGGGGCAGCCGAGCCCGCGTGCCCTGGGGTGGGGCTGCTCCTAGGGGTTCCATAGGAGCCCACCCGCGGGAGTCCCTCTGAGGACACCCAACGGTGCTGCTCAGTGCCATTGAGCTCTGGGTCAGGTCACACAGAGGTCACTTTCTCCATTGGGTTGTTGCCAGTTCTCACTGCTGCTTCCTGGAAAGGCAACGTGTGAGGTCAGAGGAAGCAGAGGTCAGGGGTGAACCAGCCGCCCCGTCCATGCTGCTCCTGTTAGCAGAGTCTCTTACAGCCGGTGCACATTATTCAGCAAGAGTCGAAAAGGAAACTCTGACAAGCCTTCCTCGTCCCTCTCCTGTGGCTGCGGGTCCAGAGCCCCAGCCTGCTTGGCCTTCTCAGTCCAGGCTTTTGACTGGAGGTGCTCAGAGTAATGGACTTAAATGAGACCTTTCTCAATAATCTGTAAATGGCAGATCCAAGGGCACCGGCCACAGAATGCAGCCTCTGACAGTGGACGCGCTGGCGTTAGCCCAGCTGTGACGGGCAGTGATGGGGGGACCAGGGCTGTGCGGCCGTGAGCATCTTACAGCTCCCTTAGTGTCCAGCCCTCCCTGGACCCCACAGAGACTGACCACAGAGAGAGGAGCCCACATAGACTGACCTGCCCTCAGGGAAGCCCTGGAGCAGATCTGGACCCGAGGCCTTGACCCCAGGCCTGCCTCGTCCTTCTCAGCCCACAGGGCCTGGTGAGAAAGCCCAGCAGGGCCTCAGGCCACGTGAGCAGCCCTTGGTGCTGGTGACAGTCAGCTTGTTGGGGTTCACATAGTCCCCTCATGGGACTGATGTCTGAGGATGGACACCGACTCTGATGCTCAACTCCTTTTTCTTGTTGTTGTGGTTGTTTTTTATAGCCCTGAAGTGCAACTCTTACAATTAAAATTTTGGTCCACCCCTTGAGTTTGGGATGCCACTTCCGTCCTTCCTTGTGATCATCCTCTTCAGTCACAGCCTCATGTTTGCTGGAACTGGGTGGGTCACAGCAGGCTCAGGGCCAGGCTGTGTCCTCTCCGGACTGCGCTCCACGGACACCAGGCCCACGTGTCTGCTCGCCGCCCAGCCCTCAGCGCAAGTCATCGCCATGGCGATTGGCACAGACGCGTGTCAGGACCAGCTCTCTGGCTCGTCAGCCTCCTCCCCATCGTCACCCTCTCAGGTGTCACCTGACAAGTCACCCCTGACTCCCAGGTGGGACCTCAGTCTCACCACCCTGTGCCAGGCAGCAGAGCAGGCCAACACACCTTGGGTTTCCAGGGCCTCCATAAAGACAGAATCTGCCTTGTCTGTAGAGAGCAGTGATCATAAACCCAACAAATGCCAGGATTCCGTGACACACTGGTGTGACATCGTACTAGATTGTTGATAACTGATATTGGTGTTTCCTAAGCTTTTCTGCAGAAGCATGATTTCCCTCTACTAAAATAGCTTGTAGGTGTATATAAACCCAGGTGAAGCTGTGCTAAGCAGTGACATGTCACAGCACTCAGCTTACATCGGGAACAAAGATCGCACTATTTTGTGTGTCATGTGATTCTGGGAGCTATGACCAGAAGATGAGACAAGGAGGAACAAAACTTATGTTTTAAAGAAAAGGACAATTCTAAAGGTATTGTCTAAATTTGTCTAATTCTACAATTGTCTAAGAGAAAATGACGATAGTTGGAAAAATTTTAAATTAAAACTATTTTAGTTCATAATAGAATTCAACAGCAAGACTGGATATGCTGTTTGTATTGAAATGAGTCTCATATGTACCAAAAATATATATGGGTCAATCAAGTGAAAACAAGCAGAATCCTAATAACATGAAGGTGTATTAAATATCTAGGAAGAGCACAGCAGAAGCAAGTAAGCTTTGCAAACACACACTGGGTTTTAGTGCCTCAGAGCAGAACCTCAGGGGCCAGATGTGGACTGAACCAACCCAGACCCAGCTGCTCCCTTCCTGTGCCCCCCTGTGCTCCAGCTCCAGGATGCTGAGGTCCAGGAGCCCCTTTAATCCCAGAAGCCTGGAACTCCCTGACAGGGTCTGCCCTCCACTGAGACCTGCTCCCAAGGAGAGATCAGGCGAGGACCATAGGGTCTTGCTCACCATGTGCCCCAGCCAGGAGCAGGCTCTGCCCCCAGGAGCTTCTCTGCTGGGCCCTGTGTCCTCTGTCTCACACCACAGGGAGCTGTGGCAGACACTGTCCTCCTCAGTGAGGAGAGTCTGCATGAGCGATGGCCCTGCGTGCCCTGCCGCGTCCCTCCCAGCAGACCCGTGTCCTGCGCCAGCCCTGAGCCTCCAGGGCCAGGCCCAGCCACTCACCTGGGACCATGAGCAGGAGCAGGGCCTGGAGCAGACACGGGGTCCTGAGTCCCATCCTCCAATAAGGAGCTCTGCCCCCTTTTGCACTTGATGCCAGCACAGAAGTGAGCCCTGATGCTGCTTCAGAGTCAAGGGATCTGCATTTCAATTTCTCTCTCATCACTTGCTTAATATCTGCCATAACTTCCCCTTTTTACATATTAGGATAGAGGGTGTGTTTCTTTGGGGCACTGAACTACAAAAGATGAAAGTGAAGATCTCATGAAGATCAGAAAGAGAAGGACCCAGAACCACCTTAGTCCAGGAGGAGGACAAGGGTGTCTGCCAGGAGGAGACCACACAGCTGGGTGAGGGGTGTGGAGATGGGGGGAGCCGGCAAAGGAGACTGGAGATGCATGGGGCCTTCACCTTGGGAGGACACAGCCTCCAGGGCCTCCCCCTTCTTAGGGACAGCCCACCCTAAACTTTCTTCAAGGCCCCCCACCCAGAGCAGCAGACCTCTTCCTGCCCAGGACATGCCCCTGAACCTGACCCCGTGTCCCTCCCTCCCAGACTCCTGGCCGCTCTGAGCAGAGGCACCATGACCAGAGTGTAAGGAAGGAGAAGTGGCTTTTACCCTCTGCCCCTCTGACCTGGAATTTCCCCCTGCTCCTATTGCAGGTCTCCTCTGGGCTGTTGGTCACCTCACTGTGGAGGCTCTTTGCTTAATGACAGTGAGTGACCTCCCCACACCTTCTTTTCCCTCCTGCTCCCCACAGGACCTGAGTCCCTTAAATGGCAGTAATTCAGGCAAGGGGAGAGCACAATCATCTCCTTCTGAGAATGACAATGAAGAATTTGAGATAAATATGATTTCTACAGCAAATATTTCCTCTAAGGGTTCCAAGACCACACAAAAATAGAGATCTTATTAAACATCTCCCAAATTTCAAGGGAAAAGTAACATTTAGGAAAAATAATAAGGGAAAGAGAAGATACACAAATAATTCAAAGGGGGGAGGAGCAGGGCTCAGGAGAAGGGGCACCCTGGGCATGGGACCTTGTGGGAAAGTCAGGAGAGGTCGAGCAGGCAGGTTTGGGCAGAAGAAGAGCCACAGCCACATCTGGGAGATGCTGGAGGTGGTCGGAGACTCCATGGTGGGTAATTTTCTGTCTCCTCTCCAGTAAAAGCATCATGGTGGCCTCTGCTCAGAGTGACCAGGGACCTGGGTGGGAGGGGCATAGAGTGAGGCTCAAGGAGGGTCTCCCCAGCACAGGACGGGTTTCCCCTGGTGTAGGTGCTGCTGTGAATGAAGTTTTGGGTGGGCTGTTCCCCCAGGAGGCTGGTGTTGGTATTTGCTGAGAGCTGCTCTTTCCCCAAGTCTAGTCCAGGGAGGTTAAGCCTCCCTCTGCCCCAGTTCCAACCCCCCACAATACCCCCACCTAACTGTTACTGTACCCCACCAGGTAAACATTTCTCTCCCTTTTACCCTCTAGGTTTAATACCTTGATTTTTTTTTATATTAAAGCCTGAGAAATCAGCACCTGAATGGCTCACCCCAGTCAAAACACAAGCAGGCACCCCCCTAACTGCCAAAATTTCACTGACCCTTTTAGAGTCCAAAATTGACCTCCCCTCAAATGGACAGAGGACGCTTACGAAAATGTAAGTCACACAACGAGGTTTATTTCCAACTAGCTGGGGTCCAAGTATCTGCCCGACACAGTGGTTTCAACAAGAACCCCAGCACTCAAAGTTAAGGGCTTATATAACATTTCCCAAAACATCCAAAGCACAGTGATTTTCCACAGCTACACATTTTTCTGGCTTTGTGCCACATCCTGGTGGTCTGACAAGATAAGCTTTACAGCCAAGACATCTGGTCCCTGAGATTTGACCTCCCATTTCCTGATGTTCCCATCCCCCCTCATATTCTGGTGCCTCAAGATTACCTAGTTTCTCCATCCCCAAGTCACCTACTCAGTAAAAATTGCTTCCCTGAGTTTAAGATGGCCAACCTCATGCTAACCTATTCTTACAACCCTTGCCAGCTCCCTTCCTTAGGCCCCTGGAGCACTGGCTGAATCCCCAGCTTCCTCAAAAAGCAGGATGCCCATTTTCAACACAGCCTCCTGCCCTCCTCCTCTGTCACTCTTAAAACTACTTTCCTTCTGCTCAAACCCTTTCCTTTGCTTGGCTGGGAAACAAGAAGGCATTCTGGAAAACAATAGGTATTGTTTCTTCCTGGCAGAGACCTCTGAGCTCCCCCTGGGAACACCCAGCCCCTTCTTGTCTCCCCCCTTTGCACAGAGGTCTCCTCTGACACACCCTGTAATTTAGCGCCCCAAAGAAACACACCTTCTTTCCTAATACTCAAAGAGGAGAAGTGGGTGCAGATATTAAGGAAGTGATTGAGGCCTAGGTGAAGCAAGGGCAAGCTAGAAACTGGGCAGTTTTGGGGGAGGTGAATAGAGGAGACCCTGGAATACTAAGTCTTGGAACAAAAGGAAGGAAGGCTCCAGGAGATAGGGAAATGTAAACTTCTGAAAAAAGGCCAGGGCATTCAAACACAAAGAAGAGCTAATGGCTGCAAACTAAGGTAGACTCAGGCTCCCAAATTCCAGATGGACTAGATTCCAGGTACCAAAGCTTCTGAGTTAAGTGGGGCCATGGACGAATAACCAATCACAGAAAGACTGGCAAAATTTTGGGATGATGAGGGCAAGAAGGCATATATTCCCTAAGGTTTGACTCCACCTAGGCTCTCTCTGCCCTCCCAGGTACCATCTAGCTGGGAGTCTTCATTCTCTATCTCTTTTTCCTAAATACTCTTTTCTTTTCAGACAAGTTTGCTTCTCTCTGCTTCCTTATCTAAAAAGTCTGTGAATTCCATCTATGGCTTCAGGAGACCAGAACCCAGAACCCGTGGTAATTACCTTGGTGAGAGGCTGTGACAGCGGCAAGTAACTTGCTCACTGGCATCATGATGAGAGTGAACCTGAAAGGAAATCCTCCCAGGTCCTTGGTCTGAAGCAGCTTGAGGGCTCACTTCTGTGCTGGTGTCAAGTGCTGAAGGTGTAACAGGGTGGTCCCCAGGAAAGGGGGAAGTTCCAGAATCCCTGTTCTGCCCTAAGTGGGTGAGGCTGAGCAGGGATAAGAAGATGCTGGAGAGAGGAGACAGGAAGACAGAAGGAAGGGAGGAAGAAGGAAGCAGGATGGAGAGCAGCAAGGAGACCTGGAGGAGGCACGTGGAGCAGAGGGACATGTGAAGAGACTGCGCTTGCTTCTTGGTCCTGGACTGGTAGGAACAGATGTGGGTGAGAGACCCATAGGGAGGTTAACAGTGGCAGCTTTCATCTTGATTTTGATTTTGCTCTTTACCTCCCGAATTTGTCTGACTCTTTCTGACCCTTTTCTATGGGTCTCTACTAAAAGGTCCTTTAGACGTGTGGCAGGCTTTTGGGCCTTGACTTGCACCAATCCTATTTGGCTGGACTTTTACCCTCAAGGAGATGGGTAACTTTGGATGCTTAACTTAGTAATTATATTTTTTGTCCTTTCTGTATTATTCCCCAATAGTATTAACGTTCCTGTCTATTAAAGGCCGTATATGTTTGTCTTGATGCTTTGGATGTCAGAACCCCTTTAGAGAGAGCAGGTTTGGGGGTCTGGAGTGCTCCTCCCCCTGCCCTATTACAAAGGGAGAGGAGCTAGAACTCAGCATCCTGTGCCTGCTCCAAGCTCATGGTCCCAGGTGAGTGTCTGGCCTGGCCCTGGAGGCTCAGGGTTGGGGCAGGAGACAGGGTCTGCTGGGAGGGACATGACAGGGCCAGGCAGGGCCATCGGTCATGCAGACACTCCTCTATACACAACACTACTCAGCTGTTACAATATTGACTTTCTAGAATTTACATTACATCACTTTGCCAATCAGTAGTTGTCCATCAAAATTGCTCAGCATCCAGATATTTTGTTTGTTTAGTAAAACAGCCAATCTTACAATTGCCACCCCCCACCCCCATGGGTAAATTTCCAATTAGCACTTAATATGACTTTATAAGATGGTGACAGTACTATCAGCCAAAACAGCGGAGATCTGACAGCGGCCAGCTTTGGAGCTCCTGATTTTTAAGTGTGTCCCTCATGCCGGACTTTTGTCACTCAGCATGAGTAGCATGGCCCCCAGCACACCTTGGGGTTTTTCATGGCTGTTCTCACCTTTGAACCATCACCTCCTCCCATCTTTACCAGCTGTCTTCAGGTGGGAGGTATTCTCACTGGCCATGCTGCTCCTGGGCCTCTGACTCTGCCTGGATCCACCTGCCTGGTGCTCTTCCTCCCTCTTGTGGTGGATTCTGAGCCTGTGCATCTTTCACCACCACAGCTACCTCAACAGGGTGGCTGCTGGGGACCTCTCCTGCTTCCCTGCAGAGGGCGCTAGAGTTCAAGTTTGTGAACTGGCCATTCCCATAGGGCTTGTTCTGTTTCTGAGCTCAGGGGACTGATGTTTGAGGATGGAAACAGACCTAGCGCTGGCTTTTTCTTTCCTTCTCTTTGTTTCTTACCTTCCTTCTGTCTTCCTCTTTTTTTTTTTTCTTCCATTTTATGTAGTCTGAACTGAAAGTCTTACTTTTTAAATTTGGTCCACCCTTGAGTGTGGGCTCCTACTTCGTCCTTCCTAGTAATCATCCTCTTCAATCACAGCCTCGTGTTCACTGGACCTGGGAGGGTCACAGCAGACTCAGGGCCCAGGCTGTGTCCTCTCCAGGCTGCGCTGCACGGACACCAGGCCCACGTGTCTGCTCACGGCCCAGGCCTCAGCGCAAGTCATCGTCATGGCGACCAGCAGATGCATGTCAGGACCAACTCCCTGGCCTGATCTCCTGTCACCACGCTCACATTCTCAGGTTTGGGAGCACCTCTAGCTCAGGTGAGACCCCTAGGCTCACCATCAAGGCCCCAGGCCACAGAGCAGGCCCAACACCTCCTGGGTTTACCTCAGTGACAAAACGGAACAACCCTTATCTGTTAAGATCTGTGATCATAAACTCCAACAACTGCAAGAGTATATGAAACAATGGTGTGGATGTGAAACTCAGTTTCCAAGTATTGATACCCACGTTTCATATGCTTTTCTGCATACGTGAAAATTTTCCACTATTAAAATGACTTTTAGGTTTATGTACACCCAAAGTCAAGAAAAGTGCAGCAGACACATCAGGCATCCAGCCTAATCATGAACAAACAGCAATTCACGATATTACATCCTATGATTGTGGAGCTACAACCAGAAGACCAGACAAAACCAAAGATAATTTATGCTATAAAAGAAAATGACAACGTTTGGAAAAAAATTAAATTTATCTACTTTAGGGCCTCCATGGTGGCACACGAAGTTAAGTCTCAGCACTATGAAGCATCTGCAGCCACTGTAGCACGAGTTCGATCCCCGGCCAGGGAGGGGAACCACATGGCACGGCAGACCTCTCCTGTCGCCCCGCTGCTCCGCTCAGGAGTGTATTTCAGTCCAGCTGCCTGTTCTGCTTCCCACTCTGTGTCTGGTGAGTCCTCTCATCCCCAGCACCTCTGGCCTGCACCCCAGCTCTTGGATGCATAAATAAGTAAAATAAATAATTTTAAAAGACTATTTTTATTCTAAATCTGTTCAATGTCCATTACTAAGCTTACTCAGTGTTTGTATTTGCTACAGCAGCATCTTGAATAATGCACACATGTCTCCTTTGACCTGCACTAACTTTAAAAGAGTGACAAAATGAAAAAGGTACCTCTCAATATTTGTATGGAGCACACTCCTGCTTCTCAGAGTTTTTTCTCCCACATATGTGATTGAAAGAGGGGGGCAGGGGAGGAGGCTGCTCTGACTGAGACAGAGGTCAGAGGCCCCAAAAAGCCCCTAAAGGACAAAAGGCCACAAACCAGAATCCAGGCCTATAGCAACAGGGGCTATAGCCTATCAGAGGACAGTGCCCGATACAGGTCACTGTCTGTGGGTTCTCACCCTCACGCAGAATTGCAAGGGACTTCAGGCTACAGGAACAACAGTCATGGGGTTTATTTACAAACTGGGGGAAACGAGAGTGCTTACATATCCACCAGAGGCTGGCTGCTTCATCCAGACAGCATCAGTGTTGGCAGTCACCGGTCACCAGTTCTAGGCAGCACTGTCCAGGAGCAATGGCCACTATGGACCTGCAGAGGCAGTGTTCCAGTGAACACCCAGTGTTACAGCTCTTGTCAGTTGTTGGTTTATGCCACCAACAGACAGCTCTTTGAGACACCAGGCCCAAGGCCTTTGGTGCTCCTTCCAAAGTCAGTATCACAGCCAGGACCGAGTCCCAGTCTCTCGCCTCAGAGGGCAGCTGCTGGAGGCTTCCCTCCTTTCTTCGAAGGCTGGAACCGTCTACTCCTCTTCCTCTGCAGGAGCTCTTCTTCCTCTGGGCTGCTGCTTCTCTGTCTGCTCCTCCAGGTCGTTCCGAATGCCCGTCAGCTCTTTCTCCAAAATGTCTCCCAACGAACTCCTCCAATGTCCCTCAACAAATCCCTAAGCTCCCTTCAACCAGACCTTATATTCACTTTTCAGGTGCCCCCTCCCCACAGTCCATTTGGTCCATTTTGCCTGATTGGTCCATTTTGCCTGCACCTGATTGGTCCATTTTGGCCTGTTTCAGAATTCAGGAAGCCTATTTTACAAGAAGGGCTCAGCTATCACTAACTTGTGCTGATAGGCGGAGTCCTGGTGTCAATCAACCCAAGGCTCACACCCGATGGGTCCATTCCACAATCCAGGCAGCACACTGCTACAAAAAAGGTTTCTGAGGAAGGACTGCCATACTAACTTGCAGGGGAGCCAAGGACTACTCCTCCTGCCAGCTGCAGCCCGGTAATATGATGACCAAGTCAGCGTAAGTGAATGGGCGTTTTATTTCCATTGCCACCGCTTTCCAGAAGAAACCTGCTTTCTGCTCAATGTAGGGGTGATGGGACTAGGGAGCCCAGGGATGAGAAGCAGCGAGCCTAGTAGTCATGGACCCCAGCTTCTGCCTGACATCCCACCAACTCCCCCGGGGCCATGACACAGCTCAGAAATAGACACTGTGAGGTGTCTCACCCCACCAACCATTTCCCTGCCCCTGCCTGCTGACCCCTCCTGCCTGGCCTGCTGCCCTCACCCCATGGACAGAGCTCTGGGCTTTGGTGCCTCCAGAGCAGACACTCAAGTGCCACATGTGGCCTGAGAACCCCACATAGAGCACAGCTGCTCCCCTGCCTGTGCCCCGCTATGCTCCAGCTCCGAGGGGCTGAGGTCAGGGAGCCCCTTCAACCCCAGATGCCTGGGCCTCCAAGAATGGGTCTGCCTTGTGCTAAAATCTGCTCCCGAGGAGAGATCAGGTGAGGACCCTCAGGATTTGCTCACTGAGTACCCCAGCCAGGAGCAGGCTCTGTCCTTGATGGAATCTCAGCTGGGCCCTGTGTCCTCTGTCTCACACCGCAGGGAGCTGTGGCAGACACTGTCCTCCTCAGTGAGGAGTGTCTGCATGAGCGATGGTCCTGCTTGCCCTGCTGCATCCCTCCCAGCAGACCCGTGTCCTGCCCCAGCCCTGAGCCTCCAGGGCCAGGCCCAGCCCCTCACCTGAGATGATGAGCAGGAGCAGGGCCTGGAGCTGATGTGGGGTCCTGTGTCCCATCCCCTGATAAGGAGCTCTGCTCCCTTCAGTACTTGAGGGCAGCACAGAAATGAGGCCTGAGGCAAAGGACCTTTAAGAATCTCTTTTCAGATTCACTGGAATCACTTTCTTTATATCTGCCCTGACTTCCCTTCTCCAATGTTAGGGAAGAAGGTGTGGTTCTTGGGGTCACTGAATCATAAGGTGTAAAAATCAACAACTCCTCATCAAGATGCAAAACAAAAGGACCCAGATGCAGCTTTATCCAGGGGAGGGCAAGGGTGTCTGCCAGGAGGAGACCACATAGCTGGGTGAGGAATGTGGAGATGGGGGAAGCTGGCAAAGGAGACTGGAGACACCAGGGGCCTTCACCTTGGGAGGACACAGCCTCCAGGGCCTCCCCCCTTTTTCAGAACAGCCCAGCCTAAACCTCCTTCAAGGCCCCCCACCCAGAGCAGCAGACCCCTTCCTGCCCAGGACATGCCCCTGAACTGACGCAGTGCCCCTCCCTCCCAGACCCCTGGCCACTCTGAGCAGAGGCCCCATGACCAGAGTGTAAGGAAGGAGAAGTGGCTTTTACCCTCTTCCCATTTGACCTGGAAGCTTCCTCTTGCTCCTCTACATAGATTCCCCTTTACTGTGCTGGAAAGGCTTTCTCATTGCAAAGGCTATTTGCTTAATGAGAGTAGTGACCTCCCCACAATTCCCCCTTTCCCTCTCTGTGCTCCCCTCCCTGATCCCTCTTACTGTGGCCTCTCCTGCTCTACCCCTGCATCTCCTGGCGCCTGTCCTCCATGCTCTTCCCTCCACCTCCATTCTTACCTCCATAGACAATGGTCACATGCACCTGCTGTCCCCATTTCCAGGCCAAGCTCAGGTCTCACCACCAGGGTCTCTGTCCAGGCAGGGGGCTGAGAAGGCATCCCTAGAAGCTCCAGCTGGACTGTCTGCTTTTTCTTGTCCTTGCCTCTCCCCTGCTCGTTCCCTGCAGAATCCTAGGGGCACCCCCATTCTGTGGGTCCCTCAGAGTGGTCAGTGGGGCCACCTGTGGTGGTGACAGGCCGTGCTTGGGCAGTGTTCTGCCTGATGCCATGAATTTACAGAGCACCAGGAGTCTCATTCTGAAGCAAGAGCATGAGGGAAGATTTATTTCAAACTTAAGCCTGGACTCACGGACCATCAAGGTGACAGTCAGGTCTGAGAGTCCCAAACACACAGGCCAGGTGCTTTTTATAGGGTTTGCCAAGTGGGTTCGTGCCAACAAGTCTTGGCACATTGCAATTGGTTGGGTTTAGTGCCAGGAGTTCTTGGTATGCAGTGTTGTGTGAAGTGCTTTCAAGTCCATATAGCGCATTTGACACAGTGAGGCAGTTACTGTATCACGGTGGTCCCCGGGCAAGGTAGAAGTTCCAGGATCCTGGTTCTGCCTTAAGTAGGGTGGAGCTCAGCAGGGATAAGAATATGTTGGAGAGAGCAGATAGGAGGACAGAAGGAAGTGAGGAAGAAGGAAGCTTGATGGAGTGCAGCAAGGAGGCTTGGAGGGGGCACATGGAGCAGAAGGACATGTGAAGAAACTGTGCTTGCTTTTTGGTCTTGGATTGGTAGGAACAGATGCGGTGAGAGACCCATGGGGAGCTTAATAATGGCAGCTTTCATCTTAATTTTGATTTGTTCTTTTCCCTCCTGATTTGTTTGGCTCTTTCTGACCTTTTTCTATAGTGTCTACTGAAAGATCCTTTAGACTTGTGGCACGCTTTTGGGCCTTGCTTTGGGCCAGTCCTTTTACCCTCAAGGAGATGGGTAACTTTGGATGCTTGACTTAGTAACTATATTCTTTGTCCTTTCTGTATTTTAGCCTAATTGTATTAAAGTTCCTTTCCATTAAAGGTCTTATATGTTTGTCTTGATACTGCAGATGGTAGAACCCATTTAGAGAAGGCAGGTTTGGGGGTTCTGGGGTGCCCCTCTCCCAGCTCTGTAACAAAACTATGGTCTATAGTCGCCTTGGTCTTCCCTGCAGGCTGCAGGACGGCCTTGCTGGAGGACAGACCCCCCCACAGCCTTTGTCCCCCAGGCTCAGAGCCCCTCGGGTCTGTTGGGCTCATCCTCAGTTACGGCCTGAGGACCTGGGTGATCGGCCTGAGGAAGGACGAGCATCGAGCGGGACATAGGAGACAAGTCACAGAGAGAAGAGCAGGATTCTGGGAGGGGAGAGCAGGAGACCAGCGTTCTGAGGACAACAGTGGGGAATGTGAAATAAAAGTGAATTTCCACAGCAAATATTCCATGTGAGGGTCACGTGGCCACATGAAAATAGAAGCAAATTAAAAACCATCCAAAATCATAATCAAATTATCAGTGATGAAGGTGATTCAGAAGTGGTTAAAAATGAAATCCACGATGAGGGGGAGAAGGTGCAGACATAGGAAAAAGGGACCCCCTGAGGGACGGGGCAAGAGCAGAACTGTCACAGGAGGCCGTCGGGAGAGGCGGTTTGTGGCATGAGGGAAATATGCCAAAAGGAGGAAGAGGAACCTTTCAAAACAAAGTCAGAGGGTAAGAGCCACGCCTCCTCCAGGCATGTCAGCATCTTGGTGGCCTCTGCTCAGGTACCAGGATCTGGGGGAAGGAGCAGCTGTCAGGCTCGGGGAGGACGTGACCCAGCAGGAAGGGGTCTCCTGCTCTGGGTAGGGCTGTGAGGGAGGTTCAGGTGGGGTCTTCGTCTTGCTGTGGGAGAGACCAGAGAGCTGCTTTCTGCCAACATCAAGGCCAGTGAGTCTCCAGCTCCCTTCTGCCCCCATCTCCTCCCCTCACCAAACTCCCCACCCAGCCCTATTGTCTTCCTGACAGAGACCCCTGAACTCCTGCTGGCAAACCCCAGATCTGCTCCTTTCCTTGTGCATCTGCACAAAGGTCTCACTTACCTCGCACACCTGAAATTCAGAGCCCAAAGGAAACATGCCCTCATCCTTATATGTGAAAAGGGGAAGTCGCAGTGAGGCCTGGTTAAGCAAGGGCAGGTTAGGAGTGCTAGGCACTTTAGGGAGAGGACAGGTGGGGCCTCAGTGGGTGGCTAGGACCCAGAACTGCCACTTCAGCATTGGGTCCATTCTTGGCTGGGAGACTAGGCCTGAAAACCTGAAGTTACGGTATCAACGGCAGATATTAAGGAAGTGATGTTCACTTTTTGCTGTGTTGGCAAGTCTCATCTTTCCTGATGGTGTGTGCACATGTGTGTGTACACGTGTGTACTGGGGACACTTGTGCATACACACACTGTGTGTACTGTGTAACCTGCATGTATACACCTGTGTGTGTGCAGCTCTGTGTGGTAGTTGTGGTAGTGTGTGTGCACACACTCTGCCCCAACCCACCCAGGAATGTGATTTCCTGCCCTCCGTGTTCAGAACCACATGGAGCTGCCTGGGCAGGAGGAGGAGGCTCATGGAATCCCAAGGATTTCAGCTGATGAACTTCATTTGCTTCTGACGACTGTTCCTCAGGACCCGAGGATTTCAGCACGTGCAAAATTACGAGGTTCGTATTCATGTTGTGACTTTATTTGCACTAGTCCTTGTAACCTTTTTCTGAAAATGATGTTCTCCTCAAGGAGAACTTAAACAAAACTGTGGCCCCAAATGTGACTTGCAGGGAGCAGTCCAAAGTTTCACTTGGCCACTTAGTAGCAGGGTGAGCTTTGGTAATTCATACTGTAACTCCAGGAAAGGTGGAAGTTCCAGAATCCCTGTTCTGCCCAAAGTGGGTGATGATGAGCAGGGATAAGAAAGTGCTAGAGAGAGGAGCTAGGAGGACAGAAGGAAGGGAGGAAGAAGGAAGCAGAATGGAGAGCAGCAAGGAGACTTGGAGGAGGTACATGGAGCAGAGGGACATGTGAAGAAACTGTGCTTGCTTTTTGGTCTTGAACTGTAGGAACAGATGCGGGTGAGAGACCAGAGGAGAGCTTAATAATGGCAGCTTTCATCTTGATTTTGATTTTGCTCTTTTCATCACAGATTTGTCTGACTGTTTCTTTTCTATGAGTCTTTACTGAAAGGTCCTTTAGACGTGTGGCAGGCATTGGGCCTTGCTTTGGACCAATCCTATTTGGCTGGACTTTTACCCTCAAGGAGATGGGTAACTTTGAATGCTTTACTGAGTATCTATATTCTTTGTCCTTTCTGTATTGTACCCTAATTGTATTAAAGTTCCTTTCCATTAAGTGTCTTATATGTTTGTCTTGATGCGGCGGATGGCAGAACCCATTTAGAGAGGGCAGGCTTGGGTTTCTGGGGTGCCCTTCTCCCTGCTTGTAACAACTCAGCCTGGGAAGCCATTCAGGGCATAGCTGGCCATGTGTGTGTGCATGTGTGTATGAATGTGTATGTGTGTGGGTGGGTGTGTGAGGAGGCAGGAACTGGGTGGTAGCAGGTGTCTCCCTCTTCTAGCTTCCAGAGATGGTCGTGGCAGTGTGCAGTGGGCCCAGGCAGGTGTGTCTGGCACACCTGTCTTTTCAGTGTCACGTCCTCCAGGGACAGTCTGGCTCATCCCCACCTGCCTCACCATCAGCATTGGGCGCAAAGCATCCAGCTGTTCCAGCCTCCGGGGAGGCCCTGAGGGCTGTGACCTCCTCTCTGCTCCCCACTTCCCCAGGCCTCCTGACCCATTTCCCGCACAGCCCCCTGTGGGCAGGTCCAGGCAGTCGCCTCTTCTAGGCCACACTGCGGGGACAACACTCCCTGGTCCAGCGCTGGGTCCATGGGCAAAGGCTCTTTTCTCAAGTGCATTACTTGCCTGCAGTGCGGACTAGACCGAGGGAGCACCCCGTCTGCAGCATACAGGGGGCCACTAGGAGGGTCTTGGAGCTTGTGCTCATGGGACACTTGTCATCGAGGCTCACCTGTGCCTGGCCAGAGCAGGTCACATGGCCAAGCCCGATGTCCTCAGGATGGAGAAGCACAGTCCTCTCCAGGGGGCAGCGAGGGACGAGACAGCAGCACCCCAGTGTGCACAGACTCAGCTGCACGATCTGAGGGAGACGCTGCAGGTGCGTGTCCATCATCACGCAGACAGGACGCGGCCACGTGCAAAGACCTTCCCTGGCTCGGGGAGCGGCGCATCCAGTGCAGGACGAGTCCCCTGGGTCGCCCGCTCCAGTCCGTCTCTCGTCCTCTCCCACTAGATGATGATTCCTGGGGCGGGATCACGTCTGTGCAACCTGGATTCTCATGTCCCCCAGGCCTGCAGGACGGCCCCTCAAGAGCAGCCTTGCCTCCCGCGCTGCTCTGGTCCTAGAAACGCTGCAGGGTGAAGAGGTCTGACAGTGGCACTGAGCTGTGGCGCAGGGGATGCAGGGAGAGACCTGGGGGACTGAGTGGGTTGAATGTAAGGTTGACTTTTGTCTTGATCCTAAGTTGGGGTTAATTGTGCAAAGCAGGAAAACCCCGGTCAGTTCTCCGCAGGCCGGGAGCTCCTCGCATCGGGCTGTTTCCTCTGCGAACATCACGAAGCTGGTTCCTGTGTTCCTGGGGCCTGAACGTCCTTTGCCCAAGAATTTCTGCCCCTGCCCTTGTATTTGAAATTATTTCTCTGGAGACATGGATGGTCACGGGGTCGCTGGCTCCATATCAGGCGGTCCCCTCTGAGGCCGGCTCACCCAGAGGACGGCCCCGAGCAGGCTCAGGAGCAGAGGAACCTTCAGGAGGACCGGGAGCCAGAAGTGGACGCTGCTGAGCTGGGAGCTGCAGGGGAATAGGCTCAGGATATGAGCAGCCTCCAGGCCCTCTCCCCCAGCCCTCCCTGGGCCGCCCTGGGCTCCATGCGCTCTGATCCCCCGGACCTCAGCCAGGTCAGCCCCCAGACCACAGTCATGCTGCTCCAGGCTGAGCCTCAGATTCTCCTGCCCCATCGGCTGGGCACACAGCCCCGTCCAGGGGCACACCGCCTTCCCCTCCTGCCTCATCCCCTGAGGCAGGCTGTGCTCACTAGTCGGCTTCATCCTGTCACTGCCCCATCCCCAGCCACTGCTCGATGCAAAGCACTGTGGGCAGCACATCCGGGTCACGGCTCAGGGACAGCAGACGCCACATGGAGAGACCGCTCTGTTCTGGCCCTGGCCATGGAGGGCCCGCCCTTCAGTTCTGCGTGTTTCCTGCTCCTCCCTGTCTGCCCACAGCCCTCCTGTGCTGGGCCCTGTTCACCTGGATGCCACCTGCACCACACCCTGGCGCCCACCCCCATCCCCTGCAGTGTCTGGAGTTCATGGGCCATTTTTACTCCTCCCTCACCCTGGGTTGGCTCTGATTTCCTGGGGGTGTAGGGACACACAGAACGTCTGACCCCCAAGAGCACTTAGTCAGGATAAGACAGGACGTGCTCCTGGGACTGAGGAGAGGCTGAGGGAGCCCTCACATCGACATGTCCTGCCCTGGCCCAAGACACCTGTGTCCTCTCCAAGACCAACACCCCTGGGATCTTCACGCCGTCCCTCCCCAGCGTTCTGCGCTATGGCCCCCACTGTTCATGCCTTGGGTTTGTGTAAAGAGATTGCCGAGCACTTAGGAGAACTATCAAAGGGTTCAGAGCAGGCCCCAGGTGGGCTCTGCAGACGCGTTGGGGCCTGAAGTCTGAGCGAATGAGGCCCAGAGTAGTTTGGGAACAGCCATGGATTAGAGTCCCTGGCCCCCCAGTGCTGATGGAATAGAGACCCCCCCACAGTCCAGGCCACTCAGACCCGGTGTGTGATCCCGTAGACAGGAGACCTTTGCAGGGTAATCAGGTGATTACCTGGGTCAGGCCCTGTCCACTGACTGGTGTCCTCACAAAAGGAAAAGGGCCCATTGCCCACAGGGAAGGCCACAGAGCAGATTGGCGGAGCTGCCATAAGCCAGGGGTGCCAGCAATACCAGAGCAAGCGAGGGCAATGGGCACACCGCCTCTGAACCCCAGCAGGAGTTACCCAGCCCACACCTGGAGACAGGGGGAACCCCTCAGCCTCCTTCTCAAGGAGCATCAAATTCCAGAGACAAGTGCTGGCAAGACATGGGGTTAAAACTTGCCCCCCAAGAGAGTCAGCCCAGAACGCACAGGACACGGCAGCATCAGCGCTGGCTTACCTGCTGCTGGGTACAGTCGGGTGGCCAGTGCCCTCTTCTGGGGAGACTGGTGCTGCGGTGGTTATGTTGGTGGCTGTGGTGGTGGTGGCGGTGGTTGCAGAGTTGACTGTGGTGGTGGACACTGCAGGGGCTGCTTGAAACACAAACCACATCCATCACTCTTCTGCCCGCCCGCCCCAGCCCTGCACCCTCCTCTGCTCCTGGGTCCCAGGGCTGCCCTAGCCTGAGGAGCCTGCAGCAGGGCGTGGGAGGGTTTGAGCTGGACCTCTCAGGTCTCCAGGCCTCACCCCCTCATGTGCCTGGGGCAGGTGGGCTGTGGGAGGATGAGAGTGTCCTGCAGCCCTGGGGCAAAGGGCAGGATGCTCAGGCAGCTGGAGCCCCCGGACCCTAAAGAGCCCTGGTGCTCATGAACCCCTTGCGCCGTCTCTTCCTCCAGCGAGGTCAGTGCAGAGCGGGCTGCCAGCAGCCTACAGACCAGCGTGTGATTCATTCAGTACCAGCCCGAGCCGTCCAGGGAGACCCTCACTTAGGGCAAGTGGTCACCTTCTGTGAGGGGACAGTTCTTCCCAGGCCCAGTCAGGGTCACAGGACGTGAACGGCTGTGTCTACAGTGGGGCCTGCTCCTGGTTCTGGGGTGCTGGAGGCTCTAGTGACCCTGACTGGGCCTCCCCCCAGTGGCATTGCTAGAAACTCCAGCTGGACTGTCTGCTCACTCTAGTCCTTGCCTCTCCCCTGCTCATTCTCTGCAGACCCAGGTGCTCCCCCGTTGCCACTAGGGCCCTGGGAGGGGAGGTCAGCAGGAGCTGGGGCCCAAGAGAAATGCCTCAGCCCAGGAGCTGGCACCCGGAGGCCCCTCCCAATGAATGGGAACTCTACAAGTTCTTAGAAAGGGATGCTGTGCTCCAGGGACATAACTCAAGGTGGGAATCAGGCCTCACACCAGTAGCCATGACTGTGGAGACCTTTCCGCTTTAGGAATCAGCCATGGTCTGGGTCCTGTTCCTGACTGGACATGGAGCATGGCTGGAATAGTCACATGAGGTCTCAGCCCCAAACACCAGAGGTCAGGGAACTCCCAAGAAAAACTGAGAGGAGTTGGGGTCTCTAGCCCCATAGGGGGTGTCCCTTTCCCCACGTGCTGACCAGGGAATCTCCTGGCCTCTGTGACACAGAGCTGGGCCGTGCAGAGGAGGACAGTGAGCAACAGAGGGCTCCTCCACCCAGGAGGTGCTGGGGCCATGAGTACCCAGTATGAGCTTCCCCTCCCAGTGCCCACAGGTGAGACTCCCCCCCACATGACAGGTGATCCCTGGACACGGACCTAAGGAACCAAGGCTGAGCAGGCCCTGCAGAGACCCACCCACACAGGCACATGCTCTTACCTGGGTCAACGGTCACTTTAACTTGGGCCCCAAGGTTAGTTCCTTCTCTCTCAATCCCACACCGGTAAGTGTCCGCATCGTCCAGCCTGAGCTCCTCCATGGTCACGGTGAACGTGCGGTTCTCCTGATGGTCCCTGATGGACACGCGGCCCCTCCTCACCTCCTGCTCTGATCCAGTGGTTTGAACAAGGACGTTGCATATGCCCCAGACAGCCCCTCGACACCACCACTTCCTATAGGTAACCCAGCCTGGGCCATATCGACACACCACGGTGAGCGAGCCCCGCTCCCAGCCCTGCACTGCGCCTGGACCGCTGAGGGCAGATGAGCCTGGAAGACACAAGTCCACGCACCTGTGACCACCCACTGCGCAGAGGCCCATGGCCTCCTGCCTGCGATTGGCTGCATCAACTGAGAACGATGACTTGAACACAGTCATGAGGGAATAACCTTCCTGGAGACAGAGCTCGTGTCCTGAATTCCACAGGGGCAAAGACTGGAAAATCACCCGAGACTCAGTTGCAGCTCTCAAGACACAGACGTGCTGACACTGAGCAGTGACAGCCCCTAGATTCACCCCCATCCCTGTGTTGTTCCATCTGGTGGGGGGTAAATCCCAGAGGACCCACCTCCCCAGAAGAGGGGCTGTGCCTGGCCTGCACCAGGACCCACAGGTGCGGTTGAAGGTCCTGCGTTCCTTAGTGGGGGCTGCTTCCCATGCCTCTGAGGACTAAATTTCCCTAAGACCCAGCTATGGGACCCCCATGGGCTGATGAGCACTGCTCTCAGTGGCCAGCGAGCTGGGGTCCAGGTCACACGGGGCCCCTTTCTCCATTGGGTTCT
>JAGFMF010011813.1:188396-216664 GCA_019455555.1 Galemys pyrenaicus
AGGACCGGGAGCCAGACGTGGACGCTGCCCAGCAGGGAGCTGTGGGGGACAGGCCCAGGGTGTGAGCAGCCTCCTCAGGGAGCCCTGGTGCCCCCTCCCATCCCATCCCTGGACCGTGTCCTGTGGCCACAACAACCACATAGAGACAGCCCTGGACTGAGGACCCCAAACAAGACCCCCTACCCCTAACACTCCTCTGAGACTGAGCACTTCACGGAAGGCAGGGCAGGGCCACTAGAGCGATGCGAGGACCCAGGAGGACCCCCCGTCAGGAGTCCCCCTCAGCCTCCCATCAGGGTCCCCTCTGGGGTGCAGCAGGCACAGGGGTATGTGGTGTCTGTGCCTGTGCCGGCGCCAGCACTTCGCAGGAGGATGGAACTGTCTGAGCACAGTGGGAAGTTGGCACCTGCAGGAACCTGCGGATCATCACCCCTCAAAGCTGGGGTGCTGCTCTCAGCTCCCACTGGTAGAGGTGAGTAGGGAGCAGAGAACACCAACCCCAACAGTATTCCTGACCTGGCTTGTGGGTGTCCTGGGTCCTTAAACAGGACTTTGCACTCAAGGATCCCTCTGCTCAAACCCACTCTTTGCTATAACTGACTGCAAGACCCCCAAGGCTGTTAAGTCCTGAAAAACATGTCTCCTCATCACCCTCCTGCCCCCATTCTCCACTCAGAAGCTCAGGTCCCCGCTCCTGTCCCCACCTGGTCTCCCAAGCCCTGTGACATGTTTCCCCGAGCACCCTCCCCGCTCCCTGCTCACGGGGCCCAGAGTGGATTCATTTCTGGGGTTTCCCCTGGGCCAGACTGTAACAGAGCAGGGTCATATGTGGAGTTCCATGTGTACCTATAGTAGAGCACCTATTAACTGACCATTAGAACCTTCAGTCCAGGTGTGGGATGCTAAGTAAGTGAGGGTCAGGGTTGTGGGACACCCCATCTTGTCTAGAGACATGTCCAGTGGGACCCTGGGTGATGTAGCCCTTACCCGGGGTGCTGGCTGGGACCCAAATTTTCTCACCTGATCTCCATGGTGCAGGGGGGTGCTGACAGTGTCACCTGAGAACTGGGGGTGCTTGTCATGACCTCATCACTGGGGCTCGGCCTGGGGGCTGGGGCAGAAGCACAAGTCAGGCCTGGTCCTCCCCAGGCCCCATCACGTCACCTGTGACTCCCGCGGTCAAAGTCACCAGGGCGCCTGACACGTCCCCAGGGCATATCCAGGCTGGCAGCGCTGCCCCCCTCTCCAGGGGCCCCCCGCCAGGTGCAGTCTCCTGCTCAGCTGGGGGTCCCAGGTCTGCAGTCCCAGCCCACCCTCCCTCATCCTCCCTGGCCATGGACACGGGGACGACGCAGAAGCTGACCCAGAGCCCAGCAGCGACCCTGCTGATGGGGCACGAGGCCACACCTGGGTCATGCCCTGAGCTCCCCAGGGATTGACCCCGATCCCGTCCTGCATGCTGGGGCCTCCAACTCACTGTTGAAAATGTATGCTTAGGTGAGAATTTCGGAGGAGAAGAAGGTCAGAGGTGTGGGGTAGGAAGAGGAGCTGAGCGTGAGGGTGGCCCCATGAGTGCCAGAGCCTGTGAGAGGCCAGGAGACCCCTTGTCCCTCCACCCTGTGAGGGCGCAGTCTGAACCCCAGAGGCCTCCCTGCTTCACGCCCCCCAATCTGGGTTCCAGCCTCAGGGCTGAGCAATAACGTCCATGGTTCTCCACTCAGCTCAGACTCTGACTGTCTGCTCAGCCGTCAGCAGGCCTGGGCCCTGGGCGCCCTCTGGGGAGGGGATGACCAGAGAGAAAGACCCAGAGGGACACACCAGAGGGACCCAGAGCTCAGGGCCCGAGCTGAGCCAGCGCACCTGCCACCTGCACCACAGTGTCAGTGGGTTAACACCTCACCCTCAAATAGAAACCTAAATAGCAACCTCAAGGAGAGGCAACTGTTGAGGACAGGAGGGGCTCAGAGGCAGACGGTGGGGTAGAGCAGAGGAATGTGGGGTGTAGGCAGTTGTTCCAGTTCTAGGGACAAACCGGCTCCATCCAAGGAGAACATTTGCATCAGATGCGTGTTTGGACCACAAAGCCAGACCCCGTCTCCATGTCTCAGGGGAGCAGCTTTAGCACTTCACAGGGACCCCCAGTGGGTACAGATGCCAGAGAAAGAGGGGGAGGCGGAGGACAGTGTGGAGAACCAGAGCGGACCCCAGGGTCACAGAGGACGCAAGGGTCTTGGTTCCTTCTCAGCCCCCCAGTGGTACAGGAGACCCCAAGACCCTGGCTGAGAGGCTAGTGTCCAGGAACCAAACAGGACTCAGTGGGGTCTCCTTGGGTCTCAGGTCCCAGGCAGCCGAGGGGTGACAGGACCAAGTGCCGTCCCATGGAACCTCTGTGAGAATCCCAGGAGGAAACAGGGGTCTCCTTCAGAGTGGCAGGGCCCTGTGAGGACAGGAGGCAGCCCGTGCCCTGCTCTGATCCCTCCACACCCCAGGAAGCTTCAGGCCTGACCTGTCTGGTGTGGACATGTGCGTGTGCATGGGAGAGAACAACACTGACACACGCAGTGCGTGAGACACAGGCTCACGCACGTGTGACACTCACAAGCAGTATGCACGGGATCTGGCCCAACTCACCCCTGCTGGAGCAATGGTCAGCAGTACAGGGCAGGCCCTGGAACACCCAGGAAGCTACGAGATCCCACATGGGGTCCCCCTGGACCAGCCTTGGAGGCTCTGCAGGTCATGTGAGGTGGTTGACTGCTCCTCACTGCTTCTCTGATCACCTCTTTACAATGTCCCCCAGGAACCCCCAAAGTCCGTCTCCCATCAGCCACCTCCTTGGACGGCCTGGGGTGAGTATAGTGTGGAGTTCCCAGGACTTGCATTTGTGAGAGTGCCCCTGCGCTCAGCACCTTCACCCCTGACCCTGCCTCTCTGCCAAGCCCCACCTGCACCCCAAGCTCCCTGTTGTGTGGGATGTGCACAGCTGGCCACTCTCTTCCTCACACATCTGGGTCTCACTTCCCCTTTGCCTGACAAGCTCCTCCCCCCAAAGGACTGACAGAGGGGCCAGCTCCTGCAGGAAGCCTTCCAGACTGCCCCCACCCCACCCCCACCCCCACACACAGCCTGCTGGAGCCTCTGGTCTGATTCCTGCCTCTGCTGCTCCTACCTGAACCTCCTCAGGGCTCAGGGCAGGTGCACAGGGCGGGGTGGGGTAAGGACTCACCTGGGGACACAGACACCTCGATCTGAAGCGGGGGGTCGACTGTTAAAGGTGTGCCAACACCACACAAGTATATTTTTTCATCGTCCTCTGTGAGCTGCTCCAAGGCCACTGTGAAGGTCAGCTTGGCTGGGTGGTCCCTGATGGACACGCGGCCGCTCCTCCCCTCTCTCTCTGACTCGCTGGTCTCCGCAATCCTTTCCCTTAATATCCACCATGAGTCTTTACACCAGAACTTCACATCATCTGCGTATTCCTCCTGGTAGCGACACTGCAGCTCAGAGACCCCCCACGAGCCCGTCATGATGTTGGGTCCATCCAGACACCAGCAGCCACACTGAGCCCCGCTCCTCCGTGGGAGGCCGGGCCAGACCTGTGTGTGCACATGCTCACGTGCGTGCGTGTGGGTGCGTGTGCTGTGAGGTGCACGAGACTCACGGTGACGATACGGCTGACATCACAGCCCTGTCTCGGCTCCCGTGTCCAGGGACGTGGACCAGACTCACCTGCTTACGGCCTGAATCCCCGTCACTGCCCAGGCCGGTCTAGACAAGTCTGGACGCTTCTCTGCTCCCCCTCTGCCAGGCGCCCCTCCCGCGGGAGCCCGCACCCTGGGTCCTTCCTGCCTCCCCTTCCCCGCAGACCAGCGCCTCCCCTGGGGTGTGGAAAAGGAGCAGAGCTAGAGGCAGCCAGGCCCCCCTGTGCCTCTGGGTCATGTCTGCGGCTCAGACGCGCCTGCAGCAGCTCAGGGCCTAGAAGGGGCAGGCTGGGCCCCTCACAGAGGAGACCCCTCATCCACTTCTCCTTTTGCCTCCCTGCTTCCTTTTCTCCTCCACAGTCCCCACCCTCGCTTCCTGGGCTGGTCAGGGCTGCTCAGTGCTGGTCAGGTCAGGGCTTCTGGAGCAGCAGCTGGAGTGCAGACCAGGAAGGAGCTCTGATCCCCTCCCCCACTGACTGGGCAGAGCCATTGGACTCAGATAGGGGACCGGGCCCCATCACACACTCACATAGAACAGCAGACAAGAGACTTCCTCCTCGAGTGGGTGGCTGACTACTGAAGAGTCGCTTCCTTGGTCAATCTGGATGGTCCAGCGCCAGGGAACTCCCGGGCCCAGCTCCCCGGCCACATGGGCTGGCGCTTTCTCCATCGCTGCCTCAGCCCAGTCCACTCAGTTCTGCTCTGGGTGCCAGCTGGGTGCAGATGCTCCAGCGAGGGCTCCTGCCCGTGTGTGCCCCTGTCCTCGGATGTGGGAGCCATCATCCTCTCCAAGTACCTCACTTGTTACCTTTCTGCTTTTAAACCACCCCCTTGGCATTCAAAGCTGTGACGGAGAGGGGCCAGGCATCAGAGTTGTGAGGAGGCTGTGAGAGGCTGGGCCTTGTGACCTGAGATGGAGGCTCACCCCTCCCCACCCCCAGGGGCATGTTACATGAGGAAGGTCCTGTAAATCCTGCAGATTGGCCATCTGCAACTGGCCAGTGTTCGGTGTGTCCCGTGGGTCCTGGCTATGACCAGGGGCCTTTCCTCAGCAGAGCAGGATGAGGTCAGGCCAGGAGGGATGCTGTCTCCTCTCTTCAGCTGCTTGTTCTGGGAGGCAAAGGGCTTTGGGTCAATTTACCCTGGGAAGGGCAGGGAGGAGGTTTTGGCACTTTCTAAATGTTGTTGTGCAGGAAACACATCTCTGGATGTGGCGCTGTCCCCCCAGAGCTGCTCCTCCTCCCTGTCTCATCTTAACGGAAGGCTACTCCAGCCCAGAGTTGCTACAACCCAAACCCCCACCCTGCACCCTCTGTCCTTCCTAGGACCCTGCTCTGACTGTCTCAGTCTGCCCAGCAGACAGGAGCCTGCTTCCCTATCTACACTACAGAGTATCCCTCTTCCTGCAGTGTCCTCTGCCTGTCCCTCTCCCTCCACTTACCAGCAAGGGAGCATGTTCACGGAAATCCTAGGGTCACCCTCTGTACTCTCCCTGCGCCCTTCAAATGGAACCCGACAAGGCCCAGGCAGCTTCCATGACTGCTTCTGCTGTTTTCTCTGGCTCCTCTGGCCCCAGGCGATGCTGTGCTCCAGGCAGGGTGCTCCAGGCAGGGTGCTCCAGGCAAGGTGCTCCAGCCACGGGCTCATCCTCTGCCTTCCCCTTTCTGTACTCTTCCCATACTCTAGGCATTTCTGGCTCCTCCTGTCCTTGAAGCTTCATCTTAGTTGTCCCCTCCCCTGAAAGCCTCCTGTCACCCTCTCTAGGAGTCCTCTGCTGTCTAGATGGTGGATCCCTGTTTATTCCATAGTTCACTGACATTGTGTTGTATTTAATTTTGGTGGTTTCCCACCATCTCCTGCCACAGCCGTGTGACCACAGGATATGGCTTCTGTCACGGGGGCGTCTGGGGTCCGTTTGGTTCAGGTGGAAACACCCAGTGGCAACCGTGTATGAGACACACGGTCACTGGCCACAAGCGTCTCTGGTGAGTGAGAGATGGAGGCTGAATGAGGAGAGAGCTGGCTGCAGAGAGGGACCACAGGCGGCAATGAGACTTGCTGCATAACAAATCCCAAATACACAACTGAAACAAACCCTAATTTTCTCACTTTCTGGAGAGGCATGAGTGGGAGAGTGGGGTAAGGGTGGCTCTGGCTCAGGGTGTCTCTTTCACAAAGTTGGAGTCAAGATGTTCACTGGGACTGCCTGGGCCACCTCCAAGGTGGTGCCCTCACACGGCTGTGGGCCGGAGGTCTCCTCCACAGATGAATAGGGTTGCTTGAGTGTCTCTCACAACTAGCTCCTCAGAGTGAGCCAGAGAGCAAGGCCTTGTCATGGATCTGCCTTGTCCCTGAGTCACCAGACCCATGTGGATGTGACTGGCAGGGTCTACACAGACCAGGCAAGTCTGGTCTTGTGCTATCACAGAATTGTAAGGAAGAAAGAGTTAGGAAGGAAGGTCTCTCAAGAACAAACACCAGAGGTGGGGTTGGGGACTATTAATGAGTCTCAAAAAACCTGGCTCTGGAAGGTTCTAGGAATCTGAGTTAGGGGTCAGCAAAGGTTATCAGCCAGAAGTGGGGAAGAGGGATTATAGATCTTTGAAGACCAACCCAATATAACCCAAGGTGATCATTTCCAAATAATCCACCAAAGAACCTATAAAAGAATACCCTTGCCAGGCTGGAAAACAGTCCTTCAAGCTAATGGACCAAAAAAGAAAGGGAGAAGAGCTATATGTAGATCAGATGAAATAGATTCAAACAAAAAAATGTAAAAACGACGAAGATGGACATTATATTGCGGTTAAGGGGACAGTACATCAAGAAGACATAACACTCTTCATTATGCACTCACCATATTAAGGAGCACCAAAACATATCAAACAGTTATTATTTTCTCTGAAGACAGACATAGAGAAAAGACATTTACAGTAGGTGACTTCAACACCCTACTCTCACCAATGGACAGGTCACAAAGACAAAAAAATAAAGATACTAGAGCCCTAAATGAAGAGCTAGATCTCATGGGCTTAACACACATCTATAGGACACTGCACCCCAAAATTTCAGAGTACACATTTTTCACAAGTGTACACAGAGCACTCTGCAGAATCAATCACATATTGGGCCACAAGTCAAACATCAACAGATACAGAGGATCCAAATCATTTCAACTATATTCTCTGAACATAAAGGCATCAAACTAGAAATAAATCATGGGGAAAAAAAAACCAAGAAACCCAACTCATGGAGATCAAAACCCACACTACTGGAAGACCACTGGATCACAGAGGAGATCAAACAAGAAATTAAAAAAAATACTTTGAATGGAATGATGAGGACATCACATTCTAGAATGTAAGGATGCAGCAAAAGCAGACATAAGAGGGAAGTTCATAGCACTACAGGACCGCATCAATAAACAAAAAGAACTCAAAGAAACAATCTAATCACCCACATCAGTGAACTAGAAAAAAACAAGAGAAGAACCCTAAAACCAGTAGAAGAAAAGAAATTTAAAAAACAAAGCAGAAATAAATGAAATAGAAATAAAAAAAATCTGAAAGTCAATATGTCCAAAAGTTGGTTCTTTGAAAAAATAAAATGGACAAACCTCTAGTGAGACTTACAAAGAAAAAAACAGGAGAAAACACAAATAAGTAGGATCATATATGAATAAGGAAAAATTATGACAGACTTACCTGAAATCAAAAGAATAATTGGAGAATACTATGAACATTCATATGCTAACAAGTTCAAGGATATAGAATGATGGACAGATTCTAGAATGGTATAAGCATCCAAAGCTAGATAAAGAAATGAAACACCCAAACAAACCAAATACAAGCAGTGAAATCAAAGCAGTAATAAATATACTCCCCAAAACAAAAGCCCAGGACCAGAAGGCTTCGCAAATGAATTCTATCAAATGTTCAGTAATGAACTAGTGCCTATCCTACACAAACACTTTCAAAAGCTGGAGAAAGAACTACTAATACCAAATATGTTCTATGAAGCCAACATTACACTAATACCAAAACCAGACAAAGAGAAGTAGAGACAATCTCCCTATTGAACACTGATAAAAAATCTCAGTAAAATCCTTGCCAACAAGTCCAGCAAAGCATCAAAACACACCACAATCAAGCAGCATTTATTTCAGGAGCACAAGGATGCTTCAACATCCGAAAATCAATCAATGTATCCACACATCAACAAAAAGAAGAATAAAAACTATATGATCACATTAACAGATGCAGAGAAGGCATTCAACAAAGTTTAACATCCATTCATGACTAAGGCTCTCAAAATCCGTGGAATAGAAGGAACATAACATGATAAAAGCCTTATATATATGACAAATCCATAGCCACTCTTATTCTCACTGGTGAAAAATTGAAGCCTTTCCTTTAAGATCAGGAACAAGGCAAGAATGTCCACTCTCTCCACTGCTACTCAGTATAATACTGGAAGTCCTAGCTAGAGCAATAAGACAGGAAGCAGATGTACTAGGCTTCCAAATAGGGAAAGAAGAAGTAAAACTATCACAATTTGTAGATGATATGATAATATACTTTGAAAACTCTACAGAAAATATAATTAAAACAATCAACCAGTTTAGCAAAGTGGGAGGGTAAAAAATCAACACAAAAAAGTCAGTAGCCTTCCTATATACAAACAACCAATCTGAAGAAGAAATCAAGAAAAATATACTCTTAACAACTGAAACAAAAAAAGAATGAAATACTTGGGAATAAACCTAACAAAAGAGGTACAAAGCTAAAGCTATTTAAAGAAAATTACAAAACATTGTTAAAAGAAAGAGAAGACGACACAAAGAAATGGAAAGCTATCCCCTGCCCATGGATTGGAAAAATTGACATTATCACAATGGCCATCCTACCAAAAGCAATTACAGAGTCAATACTATTCCAATAAAAATCTTAATGACATTTTTCAAAGAAATAGAAGAAATTCATATCGAGCCACAAGAAAACCTCTATTAGCCAAAGCTCTCCTGACTAAAAAGAAGGGGAATTGTGGTATCACAGTCCCAGACTTCAAAGTTTACTACAAAACCATGCTAATTAAAACAGTATGGTACTGGAACAAAGACAGACACACAGAGCAATAGAACTGAATAGAAAGCCCAGAAGTAAATACCACATATTTATGGATGCCTGGTCTTTGACAAAGGAGCAAAGAATATATGATGGTGCTGGCAAAAATGGTCTGCCCCATGTGAAAAAAATGAAACTAGACATAACCTTACACTACGTACAAAATCAACTCAAAATGGGTAAAAGACCTGACTGTAAGACCTGAAAACATAAGATATATAGAAGAAAATATTGGTAAAATGTTACAAGACATCCATCTCAGTAACATCTTTTAAGATGCATCCCCCAGAATAAAGAAAATGAAAGAGAAGCTAAGCAGCTGGACTACATCAAATCAAAAAGCTTCTGTACAGCAAAAGAAACATTAACCAAAACAAAGAGACCCAACACTGATTGGGAAAATTTTTTTGCACTCCACACAACTGATAAGGGACTGATCACAAAGATATACAAAGAACTCACAAGATCCAAGAAAACAACCCAGTCAAAAAATGGAGGAAGCACTTAAAAGACACTCTCCAAAGAAGACGTGCAAATGGCCAAAAAGCACACGGAAACAAGTTCAACATCCCTCATAATCAGGGAAATGCAAATTAAAACCACGATGAGCTTCCTCCTTATACCATTAAGAATGACACGTATTTTAAAAAATAAAAGTCAGCAACAACAAATGTTGGTGAGGATGTGGTAAAAAGGAACTCTCCTACACTGCTGGTGGCAATGCAAACTAATCCAACCATGATGGAAAGTGGTGTGGAGGTTCCTCAATCTACCGAAAATGGAGTTAACCCTATGACCCAGCAATTCCACTCCTAGGGCTGTACCCAAAGGACTCAAAAAGACTGATTCAAAAGAATACCTGCACCCCTGTGTTTATTGCAACACTAATTATAATAGGTAAGACCTGGAAACAACCCAACTGCCCCAAAATAGACAACCGGATCAAGAGATGTGGTACAGAGTGGAATTCCACCCAGTGGAATTCAGCAACCAAAATAGATAATTAATGTTATTTTCAGGAACATGGATGGAACTAGAAGGGATTGTGCTCAGTAAAATAAGTCAGAAGGAAAAGGAGTATTGGATGGTTTCACTTTTGGGAGGAATATAAGGGAACAAAAAAGGGATCAGGGAAAACAATAATAACCAAACCAAAACTAAACAAAGACATACATCAGACACATTTTGCAAGCGGAGGGAGGGAGGGAGGGTCTGGGATGAGGGCAGGTCGAGCAGAAGGGACTGAGATGACAGTGAACTGGTGTAATGTTGGTGGGAATTCCACAGAGACTACACCTGATGAGATATATTTAAAGAAGTTAAAAAATAAAATAAAGTATATGTAAACCCAAAGTCAAGAAGTGCAGAGCAGTGACATGTCAGGTACACAGTCTAAATCATGAACAAATAAGAGTTCAAATAGTACTGTCAATACTTGGGAGCTACCACCAGAACACCAGACAAAAAATAAAATATGACTTATGCCTATTAAATGACAACAGTTGACAAAAAATAAAATATGAGTTATGCCTATTAAATGACAACAGTTGGAAAAAAAGATTTAAAACCATTTTAGGGCCTCCCTGGTGGTGCAAGGGGTTAAGTCTCAGCACTATGAAGCATCCGCAGCCACTGCAGCACGAATTCGATCCCCGGCTAGGGAGGGGACCCACATGGCGCAGCAGACCTCTCCTGTCTCCCCACTGCTCCCCTCAGCAGTGTGTTTCAGTAGATGTGCCTGTTCTGCTCTCCACTCTGTCTCTGGTGAATCCTCTCACGTCCCACGGCTCTGGTCAGTACACCAGCTCTTGTATGCAGAATTAAATTTTTAAAAAATTTGAAAGACTGTATTATTTTAAAGATATTACCAGCCCATGACTAATATCACTCTGTTTTTTATGTTTACCAAGGCAGCCTCATGAACAATGTCTGGTCATCCACCCACTAACCCATAAATCCTACTTTCTACCCTTCCCCACCCATCCCTGCATTTTCCATCCCTGCATCTTCCCTCTCCCCCTCCATCCACACACCCAGGTAGTGCACTGTCATGCACAGATGAGGGATTTTACTCTACAGAAAACACAATTGTTTGTCTTCTTCTTTGTAAACATTGTACATTGTCTCACTTTATTTCCCAGAGGGACCGCTCCAGTGGCCACGGCCCTGTGTGATCTCAGATAGGTCCATCTGCCCTCGGACCACCCAGAGCAGCGGTCCTCAGTGGGGGCCGCGCCCCAGGCACCCTGGGTGTTGAAGACTCTCTGGTCAATTCCTGGAGGGCAGTGCTGGTGACACTGAACCGGTCCAGTCCAGAGATGCCACCAGCATCATACAGCACACATGAAGCCCCCGAGGAGAATGACGCCCGCCCCCCCAAGGCAGCAGTGTGGGGGCAAGAAGCAGAAGCTGCCCAGTAGGGCACATGCCTGGGGGTGCAGGCAGCAGGGAGGGCAGCCCTGAGGCACCATCCATCGCTGCAGTCCCAGGCTCAGGCTCTGGGGGCGCTGTTTCTCCATCTCCAAACAACCTGGACCCTGACTGGCTTAAGCTTTCAGGAGCTCAGACCCCATCCTGGAGGATGTGGGTGCTGCTTCCTCTGGGCTGCATGGGAAATCATTGTCAGGACACTGAGCTATGCAAGAGCCTCCCTTCCCTCTGCTACTGCACCAACTCCTGGCCCTGAGCCACCTGGGCAGCCCCTGGCCGTCTCTAGTCCAGACCAAGCTCCCTGGCTCTGAGCTGCACAAGGAAGCTGTGACTTCCTCCTCTGCACACTTGTGGGATGACTCTTTCCAGCAGCCTGACCTTCCAGGGGCCCTTGTGGGTGTAGCGCCCCAAACCAGTCCCACCTGCTGTGAGGCACGGGCCCACGGTGCAGGGGCATCAGGCGTGGGAACACGTCATGGAGGGTCACAGGGCGCTAAGGGGGCAACATCCTGTTAAAGACCAGCCTTGAGCCTGGAAATAAAGTTTGGGGTTTGAATCTTTGTTGGGTCAAATCTTTGCTGCAGCTAATCCATCGTTCACACACTCTGAGTCTCCGTCTCTCAGGAAGGATTGTGATAAAGATGAGATAAGCGGGAGCGTGTCATCCAGTGAACATCCATGAGTCTTGTTCTCTGCCCACCCCCTTGTCTCTGGGAGCTCCTGATCTTCGTCGCAATGGCATCATGGACCAAGGGGCCACTTTTCCTTATGTTCTCTCTCTCTGGGGACATTTGACCACTGAGTCCTCATCCTGTTGTTGAGAAAACAGGGCAAGCGAGGGGGTCCCTACGGCTTCACCCCTTCCCTCCATCACACCTTCTTCTCGGCAGGATCTGCTGGACAGTGTCCTCTGTCCAGACCAGCTGCTCACTGGACACAGAGCGGCAGGAGCTGGTGGCTCCACAGGCCCTGCCCCGGGCCATCCTCTAGGCAGGCGCTGAGCCCTCCCAGCTCCTCCCCTGCCCTGGCTGCTCTGCGGTCTCTGCTGCAGCCTCTTCCCGGTTCTGTTCTCAGAGGAAGAGATATGGGAATCGGGGCCCAGGGCATCACGTGGTCAGCTGAAAACTGCTGCAAACCTCACCGAGGCTCACCTCACACACACATTGAACTTGCACTTCAGTCTCTGGCCTGTGCCCTCCTGTTCCTGCCGCAGCTCACGGCAGCGCCCTGCTCTGACCAGGCTCTGCCCCACGCCCAGTCTGCTGAGTTTGCAGCTGGGTCCCCAGCAGGCTTCCCCGTTGTGAAGTCCAGCTCCTGCTCCAGAGCGCAGGCCCCGCAGTGCAGGGTCAGCTACTCGCAGCGCCCAGCTCAGACGGAAATGCTCAGGCTCCAGAACCGCAGAGAACAGCAGGAGCGACAAAGGTGCGTTAAACCCTGCGTGGGACCCTTAGTGAGGGCCCAGGGGAGCAGAGCTGAACCCCTGAAGCAGGCCCTGTCAGGGACCCTCAGTGGTAAAGATAGTGAGCAGGGTCTGTCTTCTAACCCCAGCTCGTGGTCCCCCAGACTGACGGCCCTTGAAGGGGTCCCCGCCTTGGCCGCGTGCTGCTCAGCAGAGTCTTAGATGTGGCACCAGGAGGCACTCGACAAACCACCTCAGACTCTGTCTTGCCTGTGTGGTGAATGAGACAGGACCTCCGGGGTCAAGGGTGTGCCCAGAGGAAGGAAACGTGCAATGACAGCATGGGATTTATTCAGGCAGCACTGGGAGCACCTTCCCCAACAACAGAGATCCCGTGAGCAGGAAACCCCGAAATTCTGCAGCCAAACACCTTCTGTAGTTGGACACTTCAGAAACAAACTTCTTGTTCTCTTTTTGCTGTGTTGGGAGGTCTCATCTTTCCTGAGGTGAAGTGTGTACTCGTGTGTGTACAAATGCGTGTGCATGTGTGTACATATGTATCGGGGACTCTTGTGCATACATGTATGTATGTACTGTGTAACCTGCACTATACACCTGTGTGTGTGCCTTTGTGTGTGCACAGCTGTGTGTGATACACTGTGGGTGTGTGCACACACTCCCCTCCTCCCACCCACCCAGGAAGGCGGTTTCCTGCCCTGCCTGTTCAGAACTACATGGAGCTGCCAGGGCGGGAGGAGGAGGCTCGTGGGAGCACAAGGATTTCAGCTGATGAACTTAGTTTGTTTCTGACGACTGTTCCCCAGGACCCGAGGACTTCAGCACGTGCAAAGGTACGCGTATCATATTCATGTTCTGAGCTTTTAATTGTCCTTGTGAAATTTTTCTGAAAATTATTTTCTCTTCAAGGAGAACTTAAAGAACACTGATGCCCAAAATGTGACTTGCAGGGAGCGGCTGAAAGTGTCACACTGCCACTTATTAGCAGGGTCAGCTTTGGTGACTCATCTCAGCCTGGGACGCCACCTCAGGACACAACTTGCAGTGTGTGTGCGCGACTGTGTGTGTGTGTGTGTGTGTGTGTGGTGGAGGAGGCAGGAACTGGGGTGGTGCAGGTGTCCCCTCTTCTAGCCTCCAGAGACGGTCATGGCAGCCATGGGGCAGACTGGCAGGTGTGTCGGGCAGACCTGTCCCTCTCAATGTCGCGTCCCTCAGGGACAGCCTGGCCCGCCCCACCTGCCTTCGCCATCAGCATTGGGGGCAGAGCATCCAGCCGCTCCAGCCTCCGGGGAGGCCCTGAGGGCTGTGGCCTCCTCTCTGCTCCCTACTTCCCCAGGCCTTCCGGCTCCCTGACCCCACACAGCCTCCTGTGGGCAGGTCTGGGCAGTCCCCTCTTCTGGGCCATGCTGCGGAGACAGCACTCTCTGGCCCAGCGCTGGGTGAATGGGCAAAGGCTCCTTTCTCGTGCATGTTACTTGTCTGCAGTGGGGACCGGATGAGGGAGCACCCGTCTGCAGCACACAGGGGAGCCACACGGTCCTCCTGGAGCTTGTGTTCCGGGAACACTTGGCTCTGGTCCTGGAAAATGCTGCTGGGATGAAGGGGCCGAGGACAGTGCACACTGGACAAAGGGGCGTAGGGGGTACAGGAGCAGGACCCGGGGGACTGAGTGGGGTTGAATGTAAGGTTGACTTTGGTGTTGATTTTTATTTGGGGGTTGATTGTTTAGAGCATAAAAACTCTGGTCAGTTGTCCACAGACCGGGCGCTTCTCGCGTCGGGCTGTTTCTTCTGCGATCATCATGAAGCCGGTTCTGTGTCCGTGTCTGGGCTGACGTCACCTCCTCTGCCCAGAGTTCGTGTCTGGACAGGTCGTCACGGGCCAGAGCACTGCCCGGGTGGGGCCTGGTCGGGCAAACGCCACCTCCCCAGGGCCCCTGCTCTTCTATTAAACACTATTTCTGTGGACACACGGATGGACACGGGGTCGCCGGCTCCATGTCAGGCGGTCCCCTCTGAGGCCGGCGCACCCAGAGGATGGCCCCGAGCAGGCACAGGAGCAGAGGAAGCTTCAGGAGGACCGGGAGCCAGAAGTGGATGCAGCAGAGCAGGGAGCTGCGGGGGGACAGGCCCAGGATGTGAGCAGACTCCAGGGCCCTCTTCCCAGCCCTCCCTGGTGTACGCTGGGATCCATGAGCTTTGAGCCCCCCGGACCTCAGCCAGGACATACCCCCCAACCACAGTCATGCTGCTCCAGGGTGAGCTCAGCTGCTCCTGCCCCATCTGCTGGCCCTGCAATCTGTCCTGGCACCCACATGCCTTCCTCTCCCCGACTCACCCCCTGCAGCAGGCTGTGCTCGCTGGTCGGCTTCACCCTGGCCGCTGCCCTGTCCCCAGCCACCGCCATGCAAACCACTATGGGCAGCACATCCGGGTCACAGCTCAGGGACAGCAGACGCCACATGGTTAGGCCGTTCTGCTCTGGCCCTGGCCACGGAGGGCCCACCTTTCAGTTCTGCGTGTTCCTGCTCCTTCCTGTCTGCCCACAGCCCTCCTGTGCAGGACCCTGCTCACCTGATCCCACTCGCACCCCACCCTGGAGCCCCCTACAGTCTCTGGACCCTCCTGGGTAATCCTTGCTCCTCCCTCAGCCAGGGGGTGGCTCGCAGCTCCTGGGGGTGTAGGGACACACCAGAACGTCTGACTCCCATACCGGTGAGTCAAATGAGACAGGACGTGCTCCCGGGGACTGAGGAGAGGCTAAGGGGTCCCCACATTCACATGTCCTGCTGGCTCGAGACACCTGTGTCCTCTCCAAGCCCCACGCCCCTGGGTTCTTCACGCTGCCCCTTCCCTGTGTCCTGCCCATGTCCCCGCTGCCTCCCCGGGGTTTGTATAAAGAGCTTCTCAGACCCAAGGAATCTCAAGGAGCCTATCAAGGAGAACTATCAAATGGTTCAGAGCAGCTCCAGGTGGGCTCTGAGACTTGATGCAAACAGAGTCTAAGTTAATCAGGCCCAGAGCAGTTTGGGAACAGCCATGGAATAGACTCCCTGGCCCCCCCAGTGCTGGTGGAATAGAGTGTCCCCCACAGTCCA
Organism: Galemys pyrenaicus; assembly: GCA_019455555.1. Lineage (NCBI taxonomy): Eukaryota > Metazoa > Chordata > Mammalia > Eulipotyphla > Talpidae > Galemys > Galemys pyrenaicus. The sequence continues at coordinate 204,165 of JAGFMF010011813.1, forward strand.
AGGCACTCAGACCTGGTGTGTGACCCCTTGGACAGGGGACCTTTGCAGGGTAATAAGTTGAAGGTGAGGAGGTGCTCTTGGTGGAGTCCTGTCCAATGACTGGTGTCCTCAGAAAAGGGAATGGGGACCCAAGTCCGACAGGGAGAACCCCGGGGAACACAGAGCAGACTTGAGTGGTGCCAGGAATACCAGAGTAAGAGTGGGGTACAGACACACCTACCTTTGACCTCCAAAAGGGGCCACCCTGCCCACACCTGAGTCAGGTTCTGCCTCCTGAAGGTGGACAGGGAAGAACCCCACAGCCTCACTCTCAAAGGAGCAGCAGACTCCAGAGACAAGTGCTGACTGGACCTGGGCTAAAAATGGCCCCCTCTGGAGGTAGTGGGTCCAGCCGACACAGGACCCAGCAGCATCAGCGCTGACTTACCTGCTGCTGGGTACAGTCATGGGGCCAGTGCCCTCCTCTGGGGAGACTGGTGCTACGGTGGTTATGTTGGTGGTGGTGGTGGCAGTGGTTGCAGAGTTGACTGTGGTGGTGGACACTGCAGGGGCTGCTTGGCACACAAATCAGATCCATCACTCTACTGCCTGCCTGCCCCAACCCTGCACCCTCCTCTCTGCCTGGGGCCCAGGGCTGCCCTGACCTGAGGAGCCTGCAGCAGGGCCTGGAGAGGGTCTGAACTGGACCTCTCAGGTCTCCAGGCCTCGACCACAAACGCACCTGGGGCAGGTGGGCTGTGGGAGCAGGAGGGCGTCCTGCAACCCTGGGGCAGAGGGCAGGATGCTCAGGCAGCTGAGTCCCCAGACCCTAAACAGCCCTGCTGCTCATGCTGGCCCTCCACCCCCATCACCCCCTCTCCTGTCTCCTCCTCCAACAAGGAAGGAGCAGAGCAGAGGCATCAGGCAGACAGACCAGATGCTCTGACCCAGGTCAGGACCAGCCTGAGTCCACCATGTGTCAGAGAATTCACTTTGCTTTTTGTTTTTCATTTTTTCAAAACACCATTTATGTTTTAGAGAAGGTTTTCATTCGCCGAAAAATCGAACAAGGAGTAGATTTCCATGCACTTCAACCCTGCACAGACAGTCTCCTCCACTGTCAGCATTTGCTGCAATCGGTGAACCTGCATTTTCCTGGCAGCATCTCCCCAAGTGCAGCGTGTACGTTGAGGTGCACACTGTGTCCTACACTCTGTGAGTTGTATAGGAGCATAACCCCCTTATCCCCGTTGTAGTATCATGAGTTACAAGTTCACAGCCCTAAAATACTCGATGCGCTGTCTGTTTGTCCTTCCCATTGAAACGCCCCCACCACCACCTGGAGATCCCACATTTTGGGTAAGTTTTTAACCTTCTGTGATGGGACAGTCTCTTCCCAGGAGCAAGGTCAGGGCTACACAAGACTGTCCAGTCTGCACATTACACACCGAGGTGCCTCTCAGGGCCCAGGATGGAGGCCCCTCCTTTGCCACAAGGGCCTGAAGGGGTCACCTGGAGTGGGTACCCAAGATAAAGTCCTTCACACCCAGGGAGAGGTCCCTAGAGTTGTCTCTCCAGGGTGTCTGCATTCTAGAAGGACTGAAGGGAAAACATCCATAAGGCAGGTGCAGACATGCTCAGGTGGGTTTCAGGCCTCAGGGATGCAGCCCTTTGACCAGGGAGGCATTTCCAGGTCTCAGGAATTAGCGAAGGCCCTGACTGATCTGGAACTTTCACCCCTGAGACCATATGTGGAAAAAAAGTGAAAATAGTCATTGTGAGGCCCCAGTCCCACTCCAGAATGAGCAAGGAGGCCGCAGAAAAGCACCAAAGGAGCTGGCATCTCTGGTCCCAGAGAAGGGGTCCATGAGGTCCATGCACTGACCGGGGCATCAGCTGACCTCTGTGATATGGACGGAGGACTGAGCCGTGTGGAGAGTGAGCCACAGAGGGTTCCTCCCAATCAGGAGGGGCTGGAGCCAGGTGTATCTCCCAGTGCCCACTGAGGAGACTCCACCCTCCACCCACACACCCTCATGACTGGTCACTCTGAGTGACAGTTTCCAAGGACAGGGACCTGAGGGACCAGGACAGAGCAGGCCCTGCAGAGACCCCCACATAGGCACATGCTCTTACCTCGGTCAATGGTCACTTCAACTTGGGCCCTAAGGTCAGCTTCAACTTTGTCAATCCCACACCAGTAAGTGTCTGCATCGTCCAGCCTGAGCTTCTCCATGGTCACGGTGAATGTGCGGTCATTGTGATGGTCCCTGATGGACACGCGGCCCCTCTTCACCTCCTGCTCTGATCCAGTGGTTTCAACAAGGGTCTTGCAGCTGCTCCAGTTAGCACCTCGACACCAAAACTTCCTGTAGGGCTCCCAGCCTGGGCCATAGCGACACTGTATGGTCAGCGAGCTCCGCTCCCAGCCTTGCTCTGCAGATGAGCCTGGAAGACACAAGTGCACGCACCTGTGACCCCCACTGCGCACAGGCCCGCGGCCTCCTGCCTGCGACTGGCTGCATCATCCAAGGGCGATGACGTGAACAGTCCTGGAGGGAACAGCCCTCCCGGAGACAGACCTCGTGCCCTGAATGCCACAGGGCACAGCCTGGGAAATCACCCGAGACTCAGTGGCAGCTCTCAGCACACAGACGCGCTGACACTGAGCAGCGGCAGCCCGAGATGCACGCCCCCTCCCGCCCGGCCACAGTCAGTCTTTGTATTCAAGCAGTTTCCTTCAGCCTCATCCCTGGTTATGAATCTGACGGGAGCAAACCCCAGAGAACTGTCCCCACAGAGGAGCCTGTGCCCTGGCTTGCTGGAGACCCGAGAGGGGCAGCTGAGCCCGCGTGCCCTGGGGTGGGGCTGCTCCTAGTGCTTCCATAGGAGCCCACCCGCGGGAGCCCCTCTGAGGACACCCAACGGTGCTGCTCAGTGCCATTGAGCTCTGGGTCAGGTCACACGGAGGTCACTTTCTCCATTGGGTTGCTGCCAGTTCTCACTGCTGCTTCCTGGAAAGACAACATATGAGCTCAGAAGAAACAGACGCCAAAGGTGAACCAGCTGCCCTGTCCATGCTGCTCCTGTCTGCAGATTCTTTTAAACCAGATGGACATGATTCAGCAAGTGTTGAAAATGAGAGACACTGGCGAGCTTTCCTCATCCCACTCCTGTGGCTGTGAGTCCAGGACCCCAGCCTGCTTGGCTCTCTCAGTCCAGTATCTGCTTGGAGGCATCAGCATAACGGACAAGACTTAAATGAGACCTTTCTCAAGAATCTGTAAATTACAGAATCAAGGGAACTGGCCACAGAATGCAGCCTCTGACAGTGGATGCGCTGGCGTTAGCCCAGCTGTGACGGGCAGTGACTGAGCGGGACCAGGGCCATGTGACCACGAGCATCTTACAGCTCCCTTAGTGTCCAGCCCTCACTGAACACTGCAGAGACTGACCACAGGGAGAAGAGTCCACATGGACTGACCCACCTTCAGGACAGCCCCGGAGGAAGACTGGACCTGCGGCCTGGACCCCAGGCCTGCCTTGTTCTTCTCAGCCCACCGGGTCTGGTGAGAGATCCCAGCAGGCCTCAGGCTGCTTGAGCAGCCCTTGGTGCTGGTGACAGTCAGCTTGTTGGGGTTCACGTAGCCCCCACCATGGACTGATGTTTGAGGATGGACACAGACCTTGACGCTTGCCTTTTTATATTTTTTTTAGCCCTGAACTGTATAAAAACATGGATGGAAAGGGAGAACTTTCAAAATTCAAAATTAATGAAGACATCGCAGGAGTCGACTTAACAGGACAAGGAAACTGACATTGGACACCCCGATACAAAGATGGATGGGGCAGCCACCAGGCAACTGAATGGCAAGAAAACAGACTCTACTGGAGGGAATGCACTTGCCAACTCCACTCACATGCCCTTGAGGCCTCTGGTCTCAGAACAGGAGAGGGAAACCTGTGCTGCTTTAATGAAAACAAAATACTTTCAGGCCTCCCTGGTGGCGCAGCAGGTTGAGAGCCGCACTGTGGAGCATCCGTGGCACAGCAGCGCGAGTTCGATCCCCAGCCAGTGAGGGGCCCCACATGGCGCAGCAGACCTCTCCTGGCTCGCCACCTGCTCCCCTCAAAAGTACATTTCAGTCCATCTGCCCGTTCTGCTCCCCACTCTGTCTCTGGTGAATCCTCTCACCCCCATAGCTCTGTCCTAAATCATAAATAAATAAAGCATAAATAAATCACTCATAAAAAAAACAAAAACAAACAAAAAAACTTTCTATGACAGAAAAGGCAAAGAATAGACTGGAAGGTTATATTTAGAACAAACAATATGGAACAGAATGAATATCATTTTCTGATCAATAGTGACGTATAAGGGAAGTATTTCCATCTGGAAAGTGGACAAGCGATGAAAAGAGGCAGCGCCAGAGAAACCCCCAGTGGACAGTGAGATCAGAGTGTGAGGCGAACACTTGAGGAAACGAGAAATGCTGAGACAACGGCCGTCAGGACCCAGACAAGCGTGTTGCTGGCATGACTGGGGGTGCAGCGGGGCCCAGAGGAGCTGGGGAATGGTGTCAATGGGTCCAACCATTAGAAATCAATAGGGCAGTTTTAGGGGTGCCAAATGGATGTGCCCTTCTCTCCAGAAAGCACATTTCAGCATTTGGGCCTCAGAAAAATGAAAACGACAAAAACATGTGAATGAATCTTATTTCATAATTATATAATATCAAAAAAATGCCGTCACTCTTTATAACAACCACAGAAAGGGGACCACGAAATGCACCGGGATGCTGTGAGCCACACTCAGACACGCGGCCACGAGGACACCTGCGTGGGACCAAATCGAGCGGCTCCGTGATCTCGGGGTCCCAGGCCCAGACGGTGAGATATTAAGTGTCTGTTACTTAAATCACCCAATTTTGGTATTTGCTGTGAACCTCAGCAACTAATACCCACCAATCCCTTTTACTACTCTTATGTAAAAAGTGATATGATAAGATGAAGGTTTCCACAGTATATTTTTCTGTGCAAATCTGTCTGTCAAAGTTTCTTCTCCCACAGAAGGATGATCAAGTCAGCAGGTGAATAAATGTCCATTTTATCTCTCATTGCCACCTCTAGAAGAGACTCTGCTTTCTGCCCCAAAGTGGGGTTACCTCCTCAGGGCCCAGGGAGGAAGAGAAGCAGCAGAGCCTTGTGCCCAGCTCCTGTCTGGTCTGAGCTGTGCCGGCTGCCCAGGGACAGGACACAGCCCAGAAATGGAACATTCTATGTAAGGTCCACCCCTTGTTCCCGATCCTCCCCACCACCATGTGCCAGGCCTGCTGACTTCACCCCATGGACAGAGCTCTGGGCTTTTGCGCCCCCAGAGAAGAAACTCAGGCGCCACGTGTGGACTGAGTCACCCCAGACCTGGCTGCTGCTCCCCTGCCTGAGACCCATGTGCTCCAGCTCTGAGGGACTGAGGTCCAGAAGCCCCTTAAATCCCAGATGCCTGTGCCTCCCTGACAGGGTCTGCCCTGTGCTGAGACCTGCTCCCGAGGAGACATCAGGCCAGGACCCTCAGGACTTGCTCACCATGTGCCCAGCCAGGAGCAGGCTCTGCCCCCGGGGGCGTCTCTGCTGGGCCCTGTGTCCTCTGTCTCAGCACTGCAGGGAGCCTGTGGCAGACACTGTCCTCCTCAGTGAGCAGAGTCTGCATGAGCGATGGCCCTGCGTGCCCTGCCGCGTCCCTCCCAGCAGACCCGTGTCCTGCCCCAGCCCTGAGCCTCCAGGGCCAGGCCCAGCCACTCACCTGGGACCGTGAGCAGGAGCAGGGCCTGGAGCAGACACGGGGTGCTGAGTCCCATCCCCCTGATAACAAGCTCTACTCCCTTTTGCATTTGATGCCAGCACAGAAGTGAGCCCTGAAGCTGCTTCAAGCCAAGGGGAATTGGGAGAATGTCCTTTGACTTTCACTCTCATCACTTCCCTTTTTATCTATTCCCACTTCTCTGCTCCACATATAAGGATAAGGGTGTGATTCTTTTGGGTTCTGAATTTCAGGTGTGTGAGATAAGACCTTTGTGCAGATGCACAAGGAAAGGAGAAGACCTGGAGTTTACCAGCCAGAATTCAGGGTCTCTGTTGGGAAGACAATAGAGCTGGATGGGAGTTTGGTGAGGGGAAGGCATGGGGGCAAAAGGGAGGCTGAGAACTCACTGGCCTTGATGTTGGCAGAAAGCAGCTCTCTGGTCTCTCCCACAGCAAGACGAAGACCCCACCTAAACCTTCCTCACTGCCCTATCCAGAGTAGGAGACCCCACCTGCCCTGGGTCACGTCCTCCCTGAGCCTGACAAGCTTCTCCTTCCCCTAGATCCTGGTACCTGAGCAGAGGCCACCATGATGCTGAGATACCTGGAAAGGAGGTGTGGCAGTTACCCTCTGACCTTATTCTGGAAATTTTCTCCTCCTCCTCATGGCTATTTCCCTGATGTCAGACACTGCCTCCTCCAATGGCCTCCAGTGACTTTCCTGATGCTGTCCCATCCCTCATGTCCTGCACCTTCTCCCCCTCATTGTGCATTTGTTTTTATTATCTCCTTTATCATTTTTCCTAATTGTTAATTTTCCTTCTAATTTTGGGAGATCTATTTTCATGTGGCCATGTAACCCTCAATAGAATATTTGCTGTGGAAATTCACTTTTATTTCAAATTCCCCACTGTTGTTCTCAGAACGCTGATGTCTCCTGCTCTCCCCTCCCGATCCTGCTCTTCTCTCTGTGACTTGTCTCCTGTGTCCTGCTCGATGCTCGTCCTTCCTCAGCCGATCACCCAGGTCCTCAGACCATAACTGAAAATGAGCCCAACAGACCCGAAGGGCCTCTGAGCCTGGGGGACAAAGGCTGTGGGGAGTCTGCTCCTTCAGCAAGGTCGTCCTGCTGCCCAAAGCACGGCTTGTCCCCCTGGACAGTGGCCCCCAGTGACCATAATGAGGGACCCACCGAATGGGATCAGTCCCTAGGATTCTGCAGAGAACGAGCAGGGGGAGAGGCAAGGACCAGAACAAGCAGACAATGCAGCTGGAGCTTCTAGCGATGCCCCTTCTCAGCCCCCTGCCTGGACAGAGTACTGGTGATGAGATAAGAGCTGGTCCTGGAAATGGGGACAGCAGGTGCGCGTGACATTCTTCTGTGGAGGTGAGAATGGAGGTGGAGGGAAGGGCATGGAGGACAGGCGCCAGGAGATGCAGGGCCAGAGCAGGAGAGGCCTCAGTAAGAGGGATCAGGGAGGGGGGCACAGAGAGTGAAAGAGGGGAGGTGTGGGGAGGTCACCCACTGTCATTAAGCAAACAGCCTCTGCAGTGAGGTGACCAACAGCCCAGAGAAGGGGAACCTGTATAGAGGAGGAAGAGGTAGCTTCCAGGTCAAATAGGCATATGTGAAAAGCCACTTCTCCTTCCTTACACTTCAGTCTTGGCTGCCTCTGCTCAGAGTGACCAGGGGTCTGGGAGGGAGGGGCACTGGGTCAGGTTCAGGGGCATGTCCCAGGACAGGAAGGGGGTCTCCTGCTCTTGGTGGAGGCAGGGCCTTTGAGAGGGTTTAGGGTGGGCTGTTCCTAAAAAGGGAGGAGGCCCTGGAGGCTGTGATCCCTCCAAGGTGAATGTCTAGTTGCTCTCCATTCTCCTTAGCCGGCTCCCCCCATCTCCACACCCCTCACTCAGGTGTGGTCTCCTCTGGCTGAGATCCCTGTCCTCCTCCCATACAAAGCTGCATCTGTATCCTTTTCTTTCCCATCTTCAGGAGGTCTTGATTCTCACACCTCATAATTAAACGACCCAAAGAAACTCACCCTCTATCCTAATATGTAAAAACAGGAAGTCACAGCAGACTTAAGGAAGTTATGAAAGAGAAACTCAAAGGTGTTCCTCCCAGCTCCTTAGTCTGAAGCAGCTTCAAGGCTCACTTCTGTGCTGGCGTCAAGTGCTGAAGGGAGCTGAGCTTGTTATCAGGGGGATGGGACTCAGCGCCCCGTGTCTGCTCTAGGCCCTGCTCCTGCTCACGGTCCCAGGTAAGTGGCTGGGCCTGGCCCTGGAGGCTCAGGGCTGGGGCAGGACACGGGTCTGCTGGGAGGGACACGGCAGGGCAGGCAGGGTCATCGCTCATGCAGATTCTGCTCACTGAGGAGGACAGTGCCTGCCACAGCTCCCTGCGGTGTGAGACAGAGGACACAGGGCCCAGCAGAGACGCCCCCGGGGGCAGAGCCTGCTCCTGGCTGGGCACATGGTGAGCAAGTCCTGAGGGTCCTGGCCTGATGTCTCCTTGGGAGCAGGTCTCAGCACAGGGCAGACCCTGTCCCAGGTGTCTGGGGTTGAACGGGGTTCCTGACCTCAGCCCCTCGGAGCTGGAGGTCGGGGGGGCACAGGCAGGGGAGCAGCAGCCAGGTCTGGGGTGACTCAGTCCATACGTGGTTCCTGAGTTTCTTCTCTGGAGGCGCAAAATCTCAGAGCTCTGTCCATGGGGTGAGGGCAGCAGGCCAAGCACGTGGGCATCAGGGGGTGGGGTAGGAGGAATAGAGGACTTGTCCTTAGGAGATGTCTGGTTTTGGTTGGTGTCAAGTCCCAGGGGAGTTGCAGAGATGAGCTGGTGAGCACACGAAGAAGTTTTCCAGATTAATTTGTGAAATGAGCATATCACTAATATTAAGCTTTGGGGAGTCTGAGAGAAGAGGGGAAGAGGTTGGTGGGGTGAGAACACAGACTATCTATTTGTGGGCCGTGCCATGGCCCTGAGGAGCTGGCACAATGCTACACAGACAGAGCTGGGGTGCTTCTCACCCTCCCTGGGCCCCTGAGGACACGTAACCCCAGTTGTGGAGGAGCAGAATCTTCTAGAAAGAGGAGGCAGTGGGAAGCAAAATGCCCATTTATTCATCCGCTGACTTGGGCGTCACCTCTGTGGGAGAATAAATGTATGTCAACATCTCCCTTATAAACCTGATCGTGTCTCTTTTTAAGTTAGTGCAGGTAAAGGGGTACTGTGTGCATTATTCAAGAGGTGCCGCAGTAAATACCAGAAGCTGAATGGTTGCTGTAACGGACACTTTAGATCTTTATAATAACTATAATCATTTTTTAAGATTTATTTTTATTTATTTATGTAGCAGGTAGACAGGGGACATCTGCTGTGCAAGTGGGTCAGCTCCCTGACCAGGGATCGAACTCATGGCACAGAGTAGAGTGATAGCTCCAAGACTTATCCCCGTGTCTATCGGGAATCTCTAAAAGAAATACAGTCTTAATCCAGGATGGTACTATAGTAAACCTTTCTGTGTCTTTAAAAATATCTTCTTATCTGTGTTACAAATCTTAATTATTTCTGCTGTGGTTATTCATAGGTATTTAATACAGGTTCATGTTATTAGTAATGAGCTTTTTACTTGACTGTTCAATATTTGTATTTGGCGTATAGGGCAATTTTGAAATACAAATACAAATATTGCTATTGAATCAATTATGAACTAAAATAGTTTTTTTGAATCTTTTTCAAAATGCTGTCTTACTCTTTTAATAAGAATGTATTATGTGTTTTTTGTCTGGTGTTCTGGGCATGACTCCAGAATCATCTGTGATGTCAGCTGAGTGCCTATGATATGTCAGTGCTCAGCACAACTTAGGTTTGGGATTATTAAGTACCTAAAGTTATGTTAATAGTGGAAAATACCACATGTGCAGAAAAGCACTTGAAGACCCAGTATCAATTATTAGAAATTCAGCATAAAGCCCACACCCATGTGTCACAATAATCCTGGATTCTTAGGTTTAGGGTCACTAATCTTTACAGATAAAGGAGGTTCTGTTTTCTCACTAAGACATTTAAAACTCAAAGGGCATTGGCCTGCTCTGTGGCCTGGGACCAGGATGGAGCCTGGAGCCACCTGGAGCCAAAGGTGCTCCTGACACCTGAGAAGGTGATGACTGTGACACTGAGGTCAGGCCAGAGAGCTGGTCCTGACAGCATCTGTGCCAGTCACCATGACAATGACTTGCGCTGAGGGCTGGGCAGTGAGCAGGCACATGGGCCTGGTGTCCGTGCAGCGCAGCCCAGAGAGGACACAGCCTGGCCCCTGAGCCCGCTGTGACCTACCCAGGTCCAGTGAACACGAGGCTGTGATTGAAGAGACGATCACAAGGAAGGACGGAAGTGGGACCCTACACTCAAGGGATTGACAAAAATTTAAAAAGAGTTTCAGTTAACTCCAAGGAAGGAAGGGAGTGAGGGTGGGAGGGAGAGCCAGGACTGGGGACTGTGTCTATCCTCAAACATCAGTCCCATGAGGGGCCTACGTGAACCCAACAAGCTGATTGTCACCAGCACCAAGGGCTGCTCACATAGCCTGAGGCCCTACTGGGATTTCTCACCAGACCTGGTGGGCTGAAAGGACAAGGCAAGCCTGGGGTCCTGGCCGCAGGTCCAGTCCTCCTCTGGGGCTGCCCTGAAGGTGGGTCAGTCCATGTGGGCACTTCTCTCTGTGCTCAGTCTCTGCGGTGTTCAGTGAGGGCTGGACACTAAGGGAGCTGTAAGATGCTCGTGGTCACATGGCTCTGGTCCCCCTCACTCACTGCCCATCACAGCTGTGCTAATGCCAGCGTGTCCACTGTCAGAGGCTGCATTCTGTGGCTGGTTTCCTTGGCTCAGTAAATTTAGAGATTTTTTACAAAGGTCTCATTCAAGTCATGCCCGCTATACTGAATCCTCCAAGCAGAAGACTGGACTGAGAAGGCCAAGCAGGCTCGTCAGAGTTTCCTTTTCAACTCTTGCTGAATCACTTCCATTGGGTTTAACAGAATCCGCAAACAGGAGCAGCATGGATAGGGAGGGTTGTTCACCCCTAACCTCTGCTTCCTCTTGCCTCACGTCGCCTTTCCAGGAAGCTGTAGTGAGAATTGGCAACAACCCAATGGCCCCGTGTGACCTGGACCCCAGCTTGCTGGCCACTGAGCAGCAGTGCTCGTCAGCTCATGGGGTCCTCAGCTGGGTCCTAGGGAACCCCTAGACCTCAGAGCACTGGGAGCAGCACCCTCACAAGGGGACGTGAGTGCCCCAGCCACACCTGCGGGTCCTGGTGCAGGCCAGGCACAGCCCCTCTTCTGGGGAGGCGGGTCCTCCATGATTTTCTCCAACCAGATGGAACAACACAGGGATGGGGGTGAATCTAGGGGCTGTCACTGCTCAGTGTCAGCACGTCTGTCTTTGAGATCTTCATCTGGTCTCAGGTGCTTTTAGTGGTGCTTTGACTCAAGAGAATTAGGACACATGGTCTGTCTCTGGGAATGTTATTCTACCCATGACTGTGTTCAGGTCATCGCCTGTGGACTGATGCAGCCAATCGCAGGCAGGAGGCCGTGGGCCTGTGCGCAGTGGGGGTCACAGGTGTGTGGACTTGTGTCTTCCAGGCTCCTCTGCCCTCAGGGGTCCAGGCGCAGTGCAGGGCTGGGAGCGGGGCTCGCTGACCATGGAGTGTCGCTATGACCCAGGCTATGAGACCTACAGGAAGTGGTGGTGTCGAGGGGCTGCCTGGGGCAGCTGCAGGATCCTTGTTCAAACCAGCGGATCAGAGCAGGAGGTGAGGAGGGGCCGCGTGTCCATCAGGGACCATCAGGAGAACCGCACATTCACCGTGACCTTGGAGGAGCTCAGGCTGGATGATGCGGACACTTACTGGTGTGGGATTGAGAGAGCCGGAACTGAACTTGTGGACCAAGTTGAAGTGACCGTTGACCAAGGTAAGAGCGTGCGCCTGTGCGGGTGGGTCTCTGCAGAGCCCGCTCTGCTCTGCTCCCTGCGGTCCGTGTCCAGGGATCACCTGTCCCCCAGTGGGGAGTCTCACTGCAGGTACTGGCGGCTCATGCTGGCTGCTCATGGCCCCGAGCCCTCTTGGGTGGAGGAGCCCTCTGTTGCTCACTGCCCTCCTCAGCACAGCCCAGCTCCCCTCTCTGTGACACAGAGGCCAGGAGATGCCCTGGTCATCACGTGGGGAAAGGGACACCCCTCAATGGGGCTAGAGACCCCAGCTCCTCCCAGTGATTCCTGGGACCTTCCTGCCTATGGCATTTGGGGCAGAGACCTCATCGTCATTATTCCCAGCCATGCTCCATGTCCAGTCAGGAACAGAGCCCAGACTAGAGCAGATTCCTGAAGCTGGAAAGGTTTCCACAGTCATGGCCACTGGTCTGGGGCCTGAATCCCACCTTGAGGCATTTATGTGCCTCGTCTAGGTGTCCTTTTCTTTTTTTATTATTAATTTTATTTGACATCATTTGTAGTCCCCAGGGGGTACCCACCACCATTTCACCCGTGCACCATCACCTCAGTCCCTTGTGCACCGTCTGGCCTCTTCCCCATCTTTGCCCTCCCCCCTTTCTCTCCCCCTGCCATGGTCCCTTTGGTTTATCCCGGCTTTTTGGTCTTATTAAGTTTTTGTTGTTGTTGTTGTTTACTTTTGGTTATAATTGCCCAATTCCTTGAGCTT
>JAGFMF010011813.1:232161-243789 GCA_019455555.1 Galemys pyrenaicus
AATACAAGTAAATATTTTGTTTACTCTGAGTGTAAGATAGACTATCAGTCACAATGTCTAAGATCAAACTAGTGTCAATACCTAAGAAGCTACAGGCCCCCAATCAAAGGGAAATACTAAGGTCTTAGCTATCTCTAAACCTAACATTTAGTCTTCTAAGGGAATCACTAACTTCATTCTAAGCCTAAAAATAATTAGGGAGTTTTTCTATGTATAATCTCAACTTAAGTAGAACAAAGGCAAAAGGAAGAGGAGGGGGGTAGGAAGAGTGTATGTGACTCCTTTATCACCTGGGATGATGCAGAGCCTTCCACAAAGGGCTAGATCACAGAGGGCTTTTCTCATTTCCTAAGGCCAGTTTCCTATAGTAAATATTTAAGTCTGGGAAACTGCCTAAAGGCTAACTTTTGGGCTTGTAAAACAACCATATTTTGCTCCTTCTGGCTCCATGGTCCTTTTAAATTGGTGGCAGCATTTACCAGTCGTAAAGGTTTGTGTTGGAGTAAATGTATTGCATCCATCTATTTCGTTTAACAAACAGCCAAATTTACAACTGCCCCCATGGATGATATTCCAGCAAACACATTTTTTGTAACTTTTAAAATTTTAATTATTATATCAGCCAAAACAAAAGGGAGTCCAAGGGGGACCAACTTTGGAACCTCTGATTTTTCAGGGCAGTTCCCCTATGATGGGCTTTTGCCTCACATCATAGTTAGGTGGCCCCCATCAGGGACCTCTTTAGTGGTGCAAGGGACTGAGGTGCACCACTATGAAGCATCCATAGCCTCTGCAGCATGAGATCCATCCCCAGCCAGGGAAGGGACTCACATGGTGCTACAGACTTCTCCTATATCCCCAATGCTCCCCTCAGCAGTGTATTTCAGTAGATCCACCTGCTCTGCTCCCCACTCTGTCTCTGGTGACTCCTCTCACCCCCCTGCACATCTGGCTTACACCCCTGTTCTTGTATGCATAAAATAAAATATATATCTAAATAAAAAAAAGAAATGTAAGTGGAAAAGTACTCATTAAAAAAACTAAAATGCATATTACCTACATAGGAATAATCTTAACAAAAACAGCAAAGATTTTTAGAACAAGAAACACAAACAGATTAAAATGTTACACAGATGGGTAGATTTACATAAGAGAAGCTGAGTCATTGACTTCAATGAAAATGCTATATATTGTAAAGAATCCCTTCTTCCCGACTGATTTATACATTTGACTCAAAACCCTAAAACATTTTCATAATGTATAACATTTTTCCCAGCTACCTTGAGAACATGTTACATGTGTGTACACATATGTGTGCATGTGATATGAGACATGTTTCTAGAGAGTATCTAAACAGATGAACATAAGAGATTTTTTAACATTTTAAAGGTAAATAATGGAGAAGATTTGTCCTGCCAAACTGTGAAACAAACTCAGGCCGAAATAACCAGTTGGAGTCTAGCAAGAAGTCCAGGGCACGTGAACTGAATGCAGCCACCTGCCGAGCCGTCTATTCCAGAATCTCACACAGCAGAGATGATACGCACAGTGACCCCTTTCTCAGTATTCACTAACAAATTATGATAAATTATGTTAAGTTTCTCAGTAAATTTCTGCACACAGATATGCCTATCACAGATTTTTCTCCCACATAAAGGATGAGTCAGGCAGTGTGGGAATAAATGGCCATTTTACTTCCATCATGTCCTTTGAGAAGAGACTCTGTGTCTGCTCCAGGAGCCACCAAGAGGATGAAGAGCAGAGACTGTGGTCTGGGCTCCAGCTCCTCACACCTGCTTCCCACAGCGCAGCTCCCAGGGACTTCAAACGAGCCAAAGACAGACACCTAAAGATGGTCCTCTCCTCGCTCCTCCTGCCCCCACCTCTGACCCCACAAACCTTCCCTGCTGCCCTCACACCATGGACAGAGCTCTGGGCTTGGGTGCCTTAAGCCACGTGTGGACTGAGCCACCCCAGAATCAGCTGCTGCTGTCCTGCCTGTGCCCCCCCCCGACCTCCAGCTCCAAGGGGCTGAGGTCAGGAACCCCCTTCAAACCCAGACACTTGGGCCTCCCTGACAGGGTCTGCCCTGCGCTGAGACCTGCTCCTGAGGAGAGATGAGGCGAGGCCCCTCGGGACTTGCTCACCTTGTGCCCCAGCCAGGAGCAGGCTCTGTCCTGGGGGGGAGGGGTGTCTCTGCTAGGCCCTGTGTCCTCTGTCTCACACCGCAGGGAGCTGTGGCAGGCACTGTCCTCCTCAGTGAGCAGAGTCTGCATGAGCGATGGCCCTGCCTGCCCTGCCGTGTCCCTCCCAGCAGATCCATGTCCTGCCCCAGCCCTGAGCCTCCAGGGCCAGGCCCAGCCACTCACCTGGGACAGTGAGCAGGAGCAGGGCCTAGAGCAGACATGGGGTGCTGAGTCCCATCCCCTGATACCGAGCTCCTCTCCCTTCAGCACTTGACGCCAGCACAGAAGTGAGCCCTGAAGCTGCTTCAGAGTCAAGGGGAACTGGGAGTATCACTGAGTTTCTCTCTGAATTCCTTAATGTCTTCCCTGACTTCTCCTTTTTACATATTAGGATAGAGGGTGTGGTTCTTTGCATCACTGAATTAACAAGGTGTGAAAATAAAGACCTTAAGAAGATGGGAAAGAGAAAGACCCAGAGGTCTCTTTGTCCAGAAGCAGGACAAGAGTCTCGGCCAGGAGGAGACCACACAGCTGGGTGAGGGGCGTGGAGACGGTGGGAGCTGACAAAGGAGACTGGAAACACACTAGACCTTCACCTAGTGGGGAAGCAGCCTCTAGGACCTCCCCTCTTCTTAGGAACAGCCCACCATAAGCCTCCTTCAAGGCCCCCCACCCAGAGCAGCAGACCCCTTCCTGCCCAGGACATGCCCCTGAACTGACCCAGTGCCCCTCCCTCCCAGACCCCTGGCCACTCTGAGCAGAGGCACCATGACCGGAGTGTAAGGAAGGAGAAGTCACTAATACCCTCTGCCCATTTGACCTGGAAGCTTCCTCTTTCTCCTCTGCACAGATTCCTCTTCTATGGGCTGTTGGTCACCTCATTGCGGAGCTTGTTTGCTTATGACCTGTGTTGACCTCCCCACACGTCCCTCCCTTCCCTCAGCACAGCCCCCCCTCCCCGATCCCTCTTACTGAGGCCTCTCCTGCTCTGGCCCTGCATCTGCTGGCACCTGTCCTCCACGCTCTTCCCTCCACCTCCATTCTCACCTCCACAGACAATGGTCACATGCACCTGTTGTCCCCATTTCCAGGCCCAGCTCTGGTCTCAAGCCAGGGTCTCTGTCCAGGCAGGGGGCTGAGAAGGGGCATCATAGAAGCTCCAGCTGGACTGTCTGCTTTTTCTTGTCCTTGCCTCTCCCCTGCTCGTTCTCTGCAGAATCCTAGGGGCTGCCCCCACTCTGTGGGTCCCCCATAGTGGTCAGTGGGGGCCACTGTCCAGGGGGGACTCGCTGTGCCTTGGGCAGCAGGACAACCTTGCTGGAGGAGCAGACTCCCCACAGCCTTTGTCCCCCAGGCTCAGAGGCCCCTTGGATCCATGGGCTCATCTCAGTTGCGGCCTAAGGACGTGGGTGATCGGCTGAGGAAGGACGAGCATCATGCAGGACACAGGAAATAAGTCACAGAGAGAAGAGCAGGATTTGGGGAGGGGAGAGCAGAGACATCTGTGTTCTGAGAACAACAGTGGGGAATTTGAAATAAAAGTGAATTTCCACAACAAATATTCCATCTGAGGGTTACATGGCCACAAGAAAATAGAAGATAAGCTAAACCCCAAATTGCAATCAAAATTAACGATGAAAGTGATGAAGAAGAGATAAAAAATCAAATCCACGATGAGGGGTAGAAGGCACAGGACATGAAAAAAGGGGTTCCCCTGAGGGTTAGGGGAGCAGCGGGAAAGTCACTAGAGGCGGTCGGAAAAGGCAATTTCTGGTATCAGGGAAATATGCCAAGAGGAGCAAGAGGAAACTTCCAGAATAAAGTCAGAGGGTAACAGTCACACCTCCATTCCAGGCATCTCAGCATCATGGTGGTCTCTGCTCAGGTACCAGGATCTAAGGGAAGGAGAAGCTTGTCAGGCTCAGGGAGGACGTGACCAGTATAAAGGTCCTCCTGCTCTGGGTGGGGCTGTGAGGGAGGTTCAGGTGGGGTCTTCCTCCTGCTGGGGGGAAAGGGCAAAGAGCTGCTTTGTGCCCAGGTCAAGGTCAGTGAGTCTCCAGCTCCCTTCTGTCCCCATCCCCTCCCCTCGCCAAACTCCCCACCCAGCTCTATTGTCTTCCTGACAGAGACCCCTGAACTCCTGCTGGCAAACCCCAGATCTGCTCCTTTCCTTGTACATTTGCACAAAATTCTTTCCTCACATATCCTAATATGTAAAAACAGGAAGTTAAGGCAGACACTAGGACATGATGAGGGAGAAATCAAAGTAGTATCTCCAAATTTCACTTGTCTCTGAAGCAGCTTCAGGGCTCACTTCTGTGCTGGCGTCAAGTGCTGAAGGGAGAGGAGCTCGGTATCAGGGGATGGGACTCAGCACCCCATGTCTGCTCTAGGCCCTGCTCCTGCTCACTGTCCCAGGTGAGTGGCTGGGCCTGGCCCTGGAGGCTCAGGGCTGGGGCAGGACATGGATCTGCTGGGAGGGACACGGCAGGGCAGGCAGGGCCATCGCTCATGCAGACTCTGCTCACTGAGGAGGACAGTGCCTGCCACAGCTCCCTGCGGTGTGAGACAGAGGACACAGGGCCCAGTAGAGATGCCCCTGAGGCATATCCTGCTCGTGGCTGGGGCACTGGGTGAGCAAGTCCCGAGGGTCCTGCCCTGACATCTCCTCGGGAGCAGGTCTCAGCGCAGGGCAGACCCTGTCAGGGAGGCCCAGGTGTCTGGGGTTGAACGGGGTTCCTGACCTCAGCCCCTTGGAGCTGGAGGTCGGGGGGGCACAGGCAGGACAGCAACAGCCTATTCTGGGGTGGCTCAGTCCACATGTGGCAACTGAACTTCTGTTCTGGATGTGCCAAAGCGCAGAGCTCTGTCCATGGGGTGAAGGCAGTGGGCCTGGCTCATGTTGGGGGGCAGATCAGAAACAAGGGAAGGACTTGACTTTAGAATGTTCCATTTCTGGGCTGGTGTCCTGTCCCTGGGCAGCCGGCACAGCTCAGACCAGACAGGAGCTGGGCACGAGGCTCTGCTGCTTCTCTTCCTCCCTGGGCCCTGAGGAGGTAACCCCACTTTGGGGCAGAAAGCAGAGTCTCTTCTAGAGGACGTGCCCACAGGAAATAAAATGGACATTTATTCACTCGCTGACTTGATCGTCTTTATGTGGGAGAAGAAACTTTGATGGACAGAATTGCAAGGAAAAATATTGTAAAAACCTTCATTTTCTCATGTCACTTTTTACATTAGTATAGTAAGGGGTAGGTGAGGGTATTAGTTCTGAGGCTCGTAGCAAACACCAAAATTGGGTGATTTAAGTAACAGACACTTAATATCTCACCGTCTGGGCCTGGGACCCCGAGATCACGGAGCCGCTGGATTTGGTCCCACACAGGTGTCCTCGTGGCCGCGTGTCTGAGTGTGGCTCACAGCATCCCGGTGCATTTCATGGTCCCCTTTCTGTGGTTGTTATAAAGAGTGATGGCAATTTTTTGGTATTGTAATTATGCAATGGGACTTTTCACACATCTTTTTGTAGTCACTTTAATTTTTCTGAGGACCAAATGCTGAAATGTACTTTCTGGGCACATTAAGGGCATAGCTATTTCGGCAGGTGCGTCCCCTCCAGGAGCTCAAGAGAGTCTATTTTCTTGCCATTCAGTTGCCTGGAGGCTGCCCCCTCCGTCTTTTTTTTGGGGTGTCCAGTGTCAGTTTCTGTGCTAGTCACGTCAGACTCCTGTGACGTCGTCAGTCATTCTGAATTTCGAATGTTCTCCCTTCTCCTCCGTGGTGTTTATACAGATTCATTTCTCTTTCTTCCAGTTTAAAGAGTGATTAGTTGTTTGTGGGGACCCCCTCATCTCCCTGAGTGCTTCTAAGTGGATCAGCTGAGGGGTTCAGCTCCCACAATATCAACTCTGCCCCTCCCTGACTGCTTACCTGGTTACCTCTCTGGTCTGTGAGACTCTGAAATAGACCAGGTCTGCTCTGAGGGTGACTCTGCTTGTTGTGATTCATCTCACTTGCTGGAGCCCCACGCTGCTGGTTTCCATGTAGGGCCTGATGCCTCATGTGTGTCAGAGAAAGTCCTTCCTTGTCACTCATCTTTGAAATCATATATATATATATATGATTCAAATAACTTCTAGATTTTATAAAACTAATCGGGGGGGCCTTCCCTGGTGGCGCAAGAGGTTGAGCACCACACTATGAAGCAGCTGCAGCCACTGCAGCACAAGTTCAATCCCCGGCCAGGGAGCCAGCCCACATGGCGCAGCAGACCTCTCCTGCCTCGCCCGCAAAAAAAAAAAAACAAACAAAAAAAAACAATTTATCTTTTGTTTTTATATGTTCAAATACCATTGTGTTCTAAACCTGATGGTTTTCATTTCTTGATTAAAACTTTATGTAAAATATATCTTTGAAATATATGTTTAGTTTTAATCCAGGATCAGTTTTAATTCAGGTTTATTAACCTTTGTGTCTCTCTAAAATTTATTCATCTGTATTTACAAATCTTGTTTCTACTATGGCTCTCTCTATGTATTTAATATGCTGCCTGTTATTAGGATTGAGCTTGTTTTTACTTGATTGCTCCATATTTATTTTTGGTATGTAGGAACGTCATTTCAATACAAATATAGCATTCCTAGTCTTGCTGTTGAATCCAATTCTGAATGAAAATAGTTTTAAGTTAAATCTTTTTCCTACTCCTGTCGTTTTCTCTTAAAAAGCAGAATTTTATGTTCTTCCTTGTCTGCTGTTCTGTGGGTATCTTCTTAAGTCATCTGGCATAGCCCTGAGAATCATGTTTTTCCGTGTCTTCAGCTGATGCCTAAAACACTTACAAGTTATCATGAACATAATAAGTGTGTAAAAGTGTAAATGAAACAGCGTGTCCATGTGAACAGCTCAGTGGCGCGTGCACAGCGTGTGTCGCAGTAACGCTGGGTTTGCTGGTTTGTGATCACTCATCTGCGCAGACAAAGGAGGCTGTGATTTCCACTGAAGCTTTCAAAGCCCAAGGGCTGTTGGATGCTCCGTGGCCTGAGCCAGGATGCTGAGCCTGGGGAGTCACTGGGAGTCCCAGGTGCTCCCTGACACCTGAGAGGGTGACGATGGGGAGGATGATGATCAGCCAGTGAGCTGCTCCTGACACTTGTCTGCCGGTTGCGATAATGATGACTTGAGTTGAGGGCTGGGCAGTGAGTAGACACGTGGGTCTGGTGTCTGTGGAGCGCAGCCTGGAGAGGACACAGCCTTGTCCAGTGAACATGAGACTGTTATTGAAGAGGATGATTACAAGGAAGGACAGAAGTGGGAGCCCACACTCAAGAGGTTGATGAAACTTTAAGAAGTAAGACTTTCAGTTAAGGTACATAAAAAGGAAGAAAAAAAAGAAGGAAGGAAGGAAGATGACAAAGGAAAAAAGAAAGAAACAAAGAAAGGTAAAAAGAAAAAGCCAGGACTGGGGACTGTGTCTACCCTCAAACATCAGTTCCATGAGGTTCATTATGTGAACCCCAAAGCTGACTGTCACCAGCACCAAGGGCTGCTCACGCGGCCTGAGGCCCTGCTGGGCTTTCTCACCAGACCCAGCAGACCAAGAAAGAGGAAGGAGGCATGGAGTCGAGGTCTCAGGTGCAGGCCTGCTTTGGGGCCGCCCTGAGGTGAGTCAGTCTGTGTTGACTCCTCTCTCTGTGGTCAGTCTCTGTGGTGTTCAGTGAGAGCTGGACACTAACAGAGCTGTAAGATGCTCGCAGCCACACGGCCCTGGTCCCCCCAGTCACTGCCCGTCACAGCTGTGCTAATGCCAGCACGTCCACTGTCAGAGGCTGGATTCTGTGGCCGTTGCCCTTTGTTCAGTAAATTAGAGATTTTTGAGAAAGGTCTCATTTAAGTCATGCCGATTACCCTGATGCCGCCAAGCAGAAGACTGGACTGAGAAGGCCGAGCAGGCTGGAGTCCTGGTCCCACGGCCACAGCAGAGGGATGAGGAAGGCTCGTCAGGGTCTCTCCTTTTCAACTCTTGCTGAGTCATTTCCGTTGGGTTTATCCAGAAACTGCAAAAATGAGAAGGTATGAGGGGCGGTTTGTTTACCCCTGACCTCTGCTTCCTCTTACCTCACAAGTCGCCTTTCTAGGAAGTTTGCTTAAGAATCGGCAACAGCTCAAAGGACAAAGTGGCCCCTGTGTAGCCCAGACCCCAGTTTGTTGCTGACGGGGCCTACTACCTCCTGGGTGGCCATTTTTAGACCCAGGTCGGGCCAGCACTTGTCTCCAGACCCTCAGGCCCCTTGAGTGGGAGGCTGAGAGGTTCCCTCTTCTCTCCCAGCTCAGGAGGCAGAACCTAATCCCAAGTTGGGCAGGTGGCTCCTGCTGGGGTTCAGAGGTATGTTTGTCTATATCCCTCTCTTGCTTCTGGTATTGCTGGCACCCCTGGTCTAGCAGCCCCTCAAATCTGCTCTGTGCTCGCTGGGCCTCTCCCATCAGACCTGGGCCCCTTTCCCCTTTTCTAAGGGCACTAGTCACTGGACAGGTCTGCTCACCCAAAGCAACCTGCTCACAGTGATCACACCTGCCAAGTTGCCCTGTCCAAGGGATCCCCCAACAATGAGTGGTCTGACTGCGGAGGATACTAATCCACCAGCACTGGGGGTCCAGGAAGTCTATTCCACGCTTGTTCCCAAACTACTCCGGGTCTCATCACTAGGTCTTCTGTTTGCATCACGTCTGCAGAGCTCACCTGGGGCTTCTCTGAACCTCTGATAGTTCTCCTTGAGATTCTCCTCCACGAAGCTCAAGAAGCTCTTTGTGCAAAACCAGGAGGTGCTGAAGGGACATGGGCAGGAGGCTTGGAAGAGGCGGCATGAAGAGCCC
The DNA here is from genome assembly GCA_019455555.1 of Galemys pyrenaicus. Classification (NCBI taxonomy): domain Eukaryota; kingdom Metazoa; phylum Chordata; class Mammalia; order Eulipotyphla; family Talpidae; genus Galemys; species Galemys pyrenaicus. The sequence goes on from JAGFMF010011813.1 coordinate 241,218, forward strand.
AAGGGCGTGGGGCTTGGAGAAGACAGAGGTATCTCAAGCCATCAGGACACGTGAATGTGGGGACCCCCTTGGCCTCTCCTCAGTCCCTGAAAGCATGCCCTGTCTCACCTGACTCACCCACACTTGAGAGTCAAGACGTTCTGGGGTGTCCCTACACCCCCAGGAGCTGAGAGCCACCCCCCGGCTGAGGGAGGAGCAAGGTTGGCCCAGGAGGATCCAGACACTACGGGGAGGCTCCAGGATGGGGTGCAGGTGGGATCAGATGAGCAGGGTCCAGCACAGGAGGGCCGTGTGCCGACAGGGAGGAGCAGGAAACACGCAGAGCTGAAGGGTGAGCCCTCCACGGTCGAGGCCCAGCCGAGCGGCCTCTCATTGTGGCATCTGCTGCCTTGAGCCACGACCCGGATGTGTGGTGGAGAGTGGATTAAAGTAGCTGTGGATGGGGCAAGCTAACCAGCAAGCACAGCCTGCTGCAGGGGATGAGGTGGGGTGGGGAGGTAGGTGGGCAACACCACAGGGCTGTGGGGCCAGCATGTGGGGCAGGAACAGCTGAGGTCTCAGCCTGCAGCAGTGTGACCATGGCTGAAGGGCTTTCGGGTCTGAGATCTGGGGGTTAAGAGCTCAAGTAGTGGGTGCTTGGCTCACAAATCAGATACATCCCTCTGCCTGCCTGCCTGGCCCAGCCCTGCACCCTCCTCTGCTACTGGGGCCCAGGGCTGCCCTGGCCTGAGGAGCCTGCAGCAGGGCGTGGGAGGGTCTGAGCTGGACCTCTCAGTTCTCCAGGCCTCGACCACTCAGGCGCCTGGGGCAGGTGGGCTGTGGAGCAGGAGGGCATCCTGCAGCCCTGTGGTAAAGAGCAGGATGCCCAGGCAGCTGGAGTCCCCGGACCCTAAACAGCCCTGGTGCCCATGCTGGTCCCACCTGTCCCCGTCTTGTCCTCCATTGTACAGACCAGCGTGTGACTCAGGTTAGGACCAGCCCGAGCCACCAGGTCCAGGGAGACCCTCACTTAGGGCAAGTGGTCACCTTCTGTGAGGGGATGGCCTGTCCCATGGCCAGGGGATGTTCTGGGCAGTGGGGGCTCTGCTGACCCAGGTGCTCCCCCTGTTGCCACTAGGGCCCTGGAGGGGAGGTCAGCTGAGCTGGGGCCCAAGAGAAAGGCTTCAACCCAGGAGCTGGCACCCTGAGGGCCCCTCTCAGGGTTGTGAGTTCGACAAGGACTTAGAAAGGGACACCTAGGCGAGGCACATAAATGCCTCAAGGTGGGATTCCAGCCTCAGCCCATGGCCATGACTGTGGAGACATTTCGGGTTTCAGGAATCAGCCATGGTCTGGGCCCTGTTTTGATGGACATGGAGCATGGCTGGGATAGTCATATGAGGTCTCTGCCCCAAATGCCAGAAGTCAGGGATGCTAAGGAAACACTAGGAGGAGTTGGGGTCTCTAACCCCATAGAGGGGTGTCCCTTTCCACATGTGCTGACCAGGCCATCACCTGGCCTCTGTGACATAGTGTGGGGAGCTGGGCCATGCAGAGGAGGGCAGTGAGCCGCAGAGGGCTCCTCCACCCAAGAGGGGCCGGGGCCATGAGCACCCAGGACGAGCCTTCCCTCCAGTGCCCACGGGTGAGACTCCCTGCTGGGGAGCAGGTGATCCCTGGACACGGACCGCAGGGACCAGGACCGAGCAGGCCCTGCAGAGACCCACCCACACAGGTGCACGCTCTTACCTGGGTCAACGGTCACTTTAACTTGGTCCCCTAGGTCAGTTCCGGCTCTCTCAATCCCACACCAGTAGGTGTCCGCATCATCCAGCCTGAGCTCCTCCAAGGTCACGGTGAACGTGCGGTTCTCCTGATGGTCCCTGATGGACACGCGGCCCCTCTTCACCTCCTGCTCTGATCCAGTGGTTTGAACAAGGACATTGCAGCTGCCCCAGGCAGCCCCTCGACACCACCACTTCATGTGGGTCTCATAGCCTGGACAATAGCAACACCCCATGGTCAGCGAGCCCCGCTCCCAGCCCTGCACTGCGCCTGGACCGCTGAGGGCAGATGAGCCTGAAAAACACAAGTCCACGCACCTGTGACCACCTACTGCGCAGAGGCCCATGGCTTCCTGCCTGCGATTGGCTGCATTATCCAAGGGCGATGACTTGAACATCGTCCTGGAGGGAATAACCTTCCTGGAGACAGAGTTCGTGTCCTGAATTCCACAGGGACAAAGACTGGAAAATCACCCGAGACTCAGTTGCAGCTCTCAAGACACAGACGTGCTGACACTGAGCAGTGACAGCCCCTAGATTCACCCCCATCCCTGGGTTGTTCCATCTGGTGGGGGGCAAATCCCAGAGGACCCACCTCCCCAGAAGAGGGGCTGTGCCTGGCCTGCACCAGGACCCACAGGTGCGGTTGAAGGTACTGCGTTCCTTAGTGGGGGCTGCTTCCCATGCCTCTGAGGATTAAAGTTCCCTAGGACCCAGCTATGGGACCCCCATGGGCTGATGAGCACTGCTCTCAGTGGCCAGCGAGCTGGGGTCCAGGTCACACGGGGCCCCTTTCTCCATTGGGTTCT
>JAGFMF010011813.1:244095-258315 GCA_019455555.1 Galemys pyrenaicus
AGGACTCCAGCCTGCTCGGCCTTCTCAGTCCAGTCTTCTGCTTGGCGGCATCAGGGTAATCGGCATGACTTAAATGAGACCTTTCTCAAAAATCTCTAAAATTACAGAACCATGGGAACCGGCCATGGAATCCAGCCTCTGACAGTGGACGTGCTGGCATTAGCACAGCTGTGACGGGCAGTGACTGAGGGGGACCAGGGCCATGTGGCCATGAGCATCTTATAGTTCTATTAGTGTCCAGCCCTCACTGGACCCCGCAGAGACTGACAACAGAGAGAGACGCCCACACGGACTGACCTGCCCTCAGGGCAGCCCTGGTGCAGCCCTGGACCTGCAGCCTAGACACCAGGCCTGCCTCGTCCTTCTCAGCCCACTGGGTCTGGTGAGAAAGCCCAGCAGGGCCCCAGGCCGCTTGAGCAGCCCTTGGTGCTAGTGACAGTCAGCTTGTTGGGGTTCATGTAGCCCCCTTATGGGACTGATATTTGAGGGCACAGCCCCTGTCCTGGTTTTTCTTTCCTTCTCTTTGTTTCTTTCCATCCTGCCTTCATCTTTTTTTTTCCTTCCTTTTTATGTAGCCTTAACTGAAACTCTTACTTTTTAAATTTGGTCCACCCTTGAGTGTGGGCTCCCACTTCTGTCCTTCCTGTGATCATCCTCTCCAATCACAGCCTCATGCTCACTGGACCTGAGTGGGTCACAGCAGGCTCAGGGCCAGGCTTGTCCTCTCCGGGCTGCGTTCCATGGACACCAGGCCCACGTGAGTGCTCACGGTCCAGCCTTCAACTGGTCATCATCATTGCAACCGGCGAATGCATGTCAGGACCAGCTCTCTGGCCCGATCTCAGCATCACCATCATCACTTCTCAGGTGTCAGGGAGCACTCTGACTCCAGGTGAACCCCAGCTCCATCCTTGTTCCTCAACACAGAGCAGGCCAACACCCTTGAGTTTTAAATTCATTAATGAAAAACTAAAACTTCCTTTATCTCTAAAATTTAGTGATCAGGACCTCCCTGGTGGCACAACGGGTTGAGCGTGGCACTGTGAGTCATCCATAGCCACTGTGCTGCGAGTTCAATCCCCGGCCAGGGAGGGGACCAACATGGCACAGCAGACCTCTCCCGTCCCCCACTGCTACACTCAGCAGTGTGTTTCAGTTGATGTACCTGTTCTGTTCCCCACTCTGTCTCTGGTGAATCCACTCACCCCACCCCCATACCTCTGGCCTACACCCCAACTCTTATATGCAAGAGAGAGCTTCCTACTTCCAAATTCACTTTTCCTGTTTCACAGTATGTTAGAATCAATATTTTGTTTTAAAACTATTTTAATAATAAATTGGTTTCAACATATCTGTCATTATATCTATCAGAGACTCCATGATTTCTAATCCACACTGTTCCTCCATTATCATGGAGTAGAAAGACAAGAACTTGATAAAAGTAGATATTTTTTTGACAAAAGAAATAGGACCTGAGGTTGTCTCTGATGGAATAAATATCATAAAGGATTTCCATCAAGTCTGTTCAATGTGAAATAGCATTTCCAGCTACTGAACTCAATAAAACTTTGTGAGCTCTCCTTTTTAAAAACAACCAAATATCAACTAGCTCCAGATTTTTTCATGCAATTGAAGCAGAATTTTTATTGCTAAAGCAGAAACTCTATATTTTGGTTATAATCCCTAATGTACAGAAAATTTTACGCTAATAACTATATTATTATTTTCTCAATAGGAATTATTTACCGTGCAGCAAATTCAATTTTATGGTAGTATAGTCATGGTTCTAGTGAGTGAAAATTATATCATTATTTCTCATGTTGTGTTTAATTTCAATACTTGACTCTTGAATAAATTCTTCAACTTGCTTGTATTTCTTTATATGTTAATCGATTTAACAAAAATGTTGAGCCTGTGTTACCGATAGGTACTTCTATAACCATTGATTAGATCTGAGTAACACATAATTTTATTTTATAGCATTTCTGTTAGAATATGCACCTGTCATGAAGATATTTTCTCTTAATTTGGAGGGAATCATCATAGGTATAATTAAGTAGTTTTCCTTAATTGCCTCGACACTGAACTTTATTTTAAAAATAGCATTTTTTATAAACTGACTTGTTATATGTATCAATATAGAAAGATTTTGCAAGTTATAATTGAAAAACATAAAAATATATCATCTGAAACTTCAAAAACATCCAAAAGTCTCAGAAAATAATACATATGTATGTATTTAAAAAAACTTCAATCTATATTATTTCTTTTGTCTGTTCTTTAAATTCTTTAAAGTAGCTTTCCCCCAAATCACTATTTTTCTACTGCACATTTGCTGTTTTGCACATTTTTCTTCATATTATCTAACTTGAGAGATTTAAATCTATGTGAATAAACCCTATGCTTATAAGTGCAATTACAGCTCATTCTCAATATGACCATTTTGCAGAATTCTAATCAAAGTTTTCATTCAAATCTTGACTATTGTAAATAGTGTTGCCATAAACATACAACTGCAGATTTTTTTTTTCAGATGAGTGTTCTTGTGTTTGCTGGAACAATGCCTAGGCATGGAAGTGCTGAGTCACGTGGTAGCCCAGCACAGATGAGTGGATCAAGAAGATGAAGTGTATACACATGAAGGAATACTACTCTGCACTCAAAAAGGATAAAGGCATGCAATTTTCCGCAAATTAGCTGGAGCCAGAAGAGATTATGAAGTGAACCAGAGATGTGAAGTGAGCCAGAAAGAGAAACATAAATATTGCTCGTTTTCACATATTTGTGGAATCTAAAGACACCAAACAAAGGGTCAAGTGTCAGACTGACCCTGGATAGCAGATCTGAGACCCTCAAGATGGTGGGGAGTGGGAGAGGAGCGCAGGGAGCAGGAGAGCGGGAGCACAGTGGACTGGCAGGGACCGTGGACTGGCAGGGACCGCGGACCTGTGGTGGACGGAAGACTGTGGTGGACGGAACACTACGGTGACCGCAGCTGAGGGGAGAGGCCCATATTGTGGAAAACTAAAGTTTTGTTGTTGTTGTTTTTTTAATTAAGGAAATGTATGAAACAAAACTAGGTCTTCATTCAGAGGATCCAAAGTCATCAGGCCCTTTTTAAAGAATAAAACAGGGAAAATCGTGTAAACATGAAGGACGCAGTGGCCAATCATGGGCACTAGACAAATTCCATTATGATGGAGGAGGAAAAGTCGAAGATCAGGGATACTTTTCAAGAGGAAACAGTGCAGTGACTCTCAAAAGAGGCAAAGAGAAGGAGCTACTCCATTTTTATTCACTCAGGAAAAATCTTACTAAAAACTCTAAATGCTTTAAACAAATCTGTATTATTGGTAGAAAAAAAAAGGCTTAACACGATTTCCCTTCTGCGGAGGAAACGCTAAATTACTCTTCCGTAGTTATCACTGTTTATTTAGTTATATGCTAAAAACTCTCCTTAGGAGCCCTGGGTCTGGTGAGACCCGGCACCTGCGGGTCAGGAGGGAGCAGCCGGCGCCCACAATCATGTGATCACCTGCGCGATGTGCGGTCACCTGTGGAGATCCTGTAACTGCCGTCTGCAGGAGGGAGACGTTGCAACGACTCAGCCGCCTCCGCAGCCGGCCCCGCAGCCGGCCCCGCAGCCCGCGTCACGGGAAATCTATCAGTCTGGTTTGTGAAGGTCACACAGAAGAGAGCCACAGATTCCTCAGGGTAGCAGCCCATTAATTAGATGTGGATAATTATCAGTTACTCTAATCAGCAGTGACATGTCATCAATGACAAATTGACTTTCAGATGCACTCATAATAGCACAGGTAATGGAAGTGCGTAGAGCGCAGGATCGTCTCCTCCATGCGGACTGGGGGTGGTATGATGAGCTGGGGTTCAGCCTTGGTCTGGGGCGCCGAGTTCGGTCTCACTCCTGGAGCCAGGAGTGCGGCGCCCTGAGCGTCCTGCAGGCATCGCGTTGCCTCTCTGGCCGGCAGGGGCGCTGTCCTTCCTGAGTCACTGCTGTGATTTTCCAACAGTTTCTCTTCCCTCTCTGCCGCCTGCCCACCCCGCCCGTGTTACACAGAACACACGTGCTCACCCACACCCGCGGGCACCCCTCCTTCCTCCAGGCGCAGAACCCCCACGCGCTCTCCCTTCTCTCTCCAGGAAGAACCGTCCAAGCACCTACTCAGGTCAAGCCCTCCACGGGCTGGAGTGACCACAACTTTTAGTCCCAGCTCTGCATTCCACTGCTCCTGCTGTCTAGGACTTGAGTAATGCCCTGTGTGTGTGTGGAGGGGGGGAGGGGATGCGTGGCTCAGGGCACATCCCTCAGGGTAAATTGTTGTGTTCTTCCACCAGATCTCCACTGCCATTTTTTTTTAATTGTTGCATCTTTTTGCTCTAACTAGATTATGTTTAGATAATTCCCTCCAATTTGCTGTGACAGTTTTCTAAATTATTTTTCCACCCAAACCTTCAACTCTGCCAAAAAATCATGATGTGCCAAGAATAACTGACAGCACATAGCTCAGATACTACCGGTTCCAATAGAAGCACATTTGTAAACTTTGTAAGCAATTATCAAATATTTTTGTGCTGCTTTTTGGAGGTCTTGACCCCTCCTGTCTTCAACGGCACATATGTTCATGTCACAATACTCCCCCAACACACACACTGACGTGCTCCTTGTGCCACAAGGTCATGGGAAACGCCTGGGCCCTCCCCAACGCCATTCTCATGCCACATCACTTCCGTGCAGCAGCCCCCAGGCCAGTGACCAGGCCCTAGCCAGAGTCACTTACTAGGAAAAACATGAGCACAAAATGACTGTGATGCAAGAGCCAAGGTCAAACACACGTATCATAAAAGAAGCTAAGGGCAACAATAGTATTTTCACCTTACACGAAGAAGTTAAGGGAGACTGTAGTATATTCACTTTAGGATCAAGAAAATATGGTACAGATACACAATGGAATACTATTCAGCAATCAAAAAGATAAACTAGAGTCATTTGTAGAAACATGGATGGAGCTAGAAGGGATTATGCTTAATGAAATAAGTCAGAAGGCAAAAGAAAAATATCAGATGGTTTCACTTCTAGGAGGAATGTAAGGAAACAAAGTAAGGGACCAAGGAAAAGAATAAGAACAATAATAATAAAAAATTCACAATACAACAAAACCAAAAAGACAAGGACAAATCAGAAACACTGTGGCGCGGTGTAGGAAATGGGATGAAGGCAAGAAGAGCACAAGGACTGAGGTGATGGTGTACTGGTGAAACGGTGGTGGGAACTCCATGGGGACCACAATTGATGTCAAAGATATATAGATAAGTAAAATAAATAAATAAAATTTTAAAAATTTAAAAATTAAATAAATAAAATAAAATTCACTACTAAGATATTTCTGTTGTTTCTAGCCAAAAAATAAGGGATCAATGCCTGTGTTTGGTTTTACATATATGTGCACAGTCACAGAACCTTATCATTTCATAAGTGCAATGCTGCAAGTCACAAGAGCGTGCAGGCTGCAAAGTGAGAACGCGACCAAAGCATTTACTTCAACATGCTGGTTGTGCTTCCGTCTCTGCCGTTCACACGTGGGCACGCTCCCCACAGCCATGCACAGAAACTGACCCAGTGAAGGCACGGACGATGGAGTCGCGTGCACCATGTGTGATGAAACATGATCACTTTTATATAAGTGATTAATGGCAGACAACATATAGATTTATACAGAAGTGTGTTTTGTATGTAGATACAAACGTGTGTATCACATTTGTGTTTGTGTACTTTGAAAGTTTTAGACAAGGAACTGCTAAACTGGAAACACGGGTCTTTAATCTGCATTCCTTTGTGACAGTAAAACAAAGAAACCACTTTGAACATCACTTCAAGAAGCTCCAGATTGCCACGTTGGCAGCCGGGTTCAATGAGCTGCTACACAGGTGGGTATTCCTCTATCAATGCTATTGTGATTAAATTGAACATAAACTGAAACAGTACAATAAAGAGAGATTTTACTTTTCAGTCTTTGTTATTGAAGAAGCAAGATTTTAAAAAATAGGCTTAGGTTGGGGCCTCCCTAGTGGTGCAAGGGGTTACACACCTCACTGTAAAGCATACACAGCCATTGATTGCAGCACAAGTCTGATCCCCGGCCAGGGAGGGGACCCACAGGGCACAGCAGACCTCTCCTGTCTCCCCGCTGCTCCCCTCGGCAGTGTTTTTCAGTAGCTCCACCTGTTCTTCTCCCTGCCCTGTCTCTGGTGAATCCTCTCACCCCCTGTAACTCTGGCCTGCACCCCAGTTTGTATATGTAGTACATAAATAAAGCCTTAAAAAAAAAAAAGCTAACAGGTGTCCACATCAAGTAGCCAAGTGCATGTCTGGGATCCTGGTATTTTTATTCAAATTAAACTGCAACACAGTCATGATACTGCTTCGCAAAGTATTTCCTTTTCACTCTCTAAAGGCTACCACCATGTCACACATGCTGGCACGGCCGGCTCCAGCGTGGCGCACAGTAAGAACTCCTGTATGTAGAGCTGATGCTACAATAAATCACTCTCCGGCATTCAGATATTTCAAGAACGATCTCAATTCTTTGTCGCCCAGAAGCTCAGTGTTGGTGTTTTCTACTAAAAAGAAAATGTGTATTTTTTTTTTAATGAAAGTTCATTAAAGCACAAAGGGTTTTAGTCCCTCGAAATGATTCATTACAAGAGGGGCTTGCCTATCACAAATATCTCTGATACTTTGTTCTGCTGTTGTTGGCACCGGTTTGGCAATGCGGGGCAGAGAAGGACTTTGAGGTAGGAAAGTGTGTTCCAGACAGGAGCGTTCACAGGTGTCTGGATGCAGCTGTTCTTTGCGATCTGAGACAGCAGAATCACTCTACAAACCATTAAAATTTGAAGAGCAACCAGACAGATAGATGTTCATTCTTTCATATTTCAGACAGCTGCGTCATGGCATGCTGTTGTTTTTTTTTTTTTTCCATTTCTTTTTCTTAATAACATTTAAAAACTAAACTTGCTTTAAGGTCACTTGTGATGACAGTTTGCACTAGCCGGCCAGCTGTTTAAATGTTCCCAGCATCTGCCGGGGGAGGTGGAAAGTCACGTGCTATTGCCTGAGCGTGTTTAAGAAATAACAGCATCATTAAACCTGACAGGATCAATTGGAAGGTGGCATGTCTGGGGAATGCACACCTGTGCTGCTCTGAGAGCCCCACACCTCGGAGCAGAGACACATAAATCTCCCGGAACTGGAATGATGGAAATGTCCCATATGCAATTAGAAGGGTTTATTTCATTCATACTTTATGAGCTGTAAAACATTATTGCTTATCAAAAAAGAATTCCCAAATGTTCAGTATTGTTTCCCAAGAGGTGGAGCAGATGGTGGCACAGGTATATGAAATGTCATCTGTGCAATAACCTTGAATAGACTTGCAATTATTAGAGATTAGTCTGAAAGACCCGCGGGGGCTCGGGCCTGCTGTGGGTGGACTCTGCCCATGCTACAGGCTCAGGGGCTTTGCTCAGGGCCTTAGGCTCTGTGCAGTGTGCAGGGCCTCTGCATCCTTCCTGGGTGTGTTCTGTACCCAGGACACAGGAAAGAGGACATGTGGGTGTTGGACATTTTAACCTTAATCTGCTCCCTGTTTTGCCTCAGAGTGAACAGGAATGAACCATGGGGGTGGGGGGTGGGGGGGGTGGGAGCGGTGCCTCTGACCGAGAGAGTCCTGACAGTGCCGATTCCTCTGTCCAGGGCAGGGTTGTCTGCTGAGCTCTAGCTGAGTTTGGGTCTCAGAAGCAGCCAGCTCCGGGGCACAGGGAAGCGGATCACTGGCTTCTGAGCGGCAAGGGAACAGTGAATAACTGCACCAAACAACACACCTGTGCACTCCCTTTCGTGGGGAGGCTCTTTCCTGCAAACAGATTTATGTCACACTCAAGTTGTGATGCGGGCCTGGTGTCACGTGAAACAGTAGGCAAGAGGTGGATAAGGGTGATAGTGGAAGCAAAGATCATTGTCCCAGCTGGCTGCCCCACTGTGCACAGGCAGTGCCCAAATCAACACACGGTATAAGCTTACCTAAGACCTCAGGAAAGCAAGAAGCAAACATGGCTAAGTTCCTAATTCCTAACACCCAAAGAGTGTTTTATTTCCACCATAATGTCTTACTTTCCTCAGTGACAACACCTCTGTGTTTGGTAGTCACTGAGCCAGTGTTTTGAGATCATCATACTTTTTCATTGACTAGAATCTGCCAAATAAATAAAAATCACCAAACCTTACGCACGCCTAGCATTATAAAGAACCATGAGCAAAGTTTAGTCCAAATCATCTATGTATGGGTGACCAACTGACTCCAAAGTCACCTATGCCACTAGTTGTGATGGAAACAAAAGTGAACGTTTGGGGCAAAGTGTCGTTTCTGGTAAATGGGAGGTCATGTCAAATCCAAGGTCGGCAGGGACAGAGACCTGAGGGTCCCCAGAGCTGAGGCCCCAGCAGCCTTCCTGTCCAGGGGCAGACCACAGAGGTCACTGTCTGAACTTTAACTGAACTTAAATTGTCAACTTCCTTTTTCAAATAGAATCGATTTTAGAAATGGGGATGTGGGCAGGCTTTGTTTTTATGAAAAATACACAATGTTACACTAATTAAAATCTTATAAAAGGTTATTATATTTCTATTCAATGATCATCTACTTGGTGCCTAAACTTTGCCAGGCACCAAGGCCACATGAGGGTAAGAAGAGAGCAAGAGGACAAGCAGGTGCTCCTGTCCCAAAGGAGCCTCAAAGAACATCTGTGGGGAAATACGTGAGTCAGACAACCCCATTAATACTGGGCCCACTCAGAATTTCTTTTTAGAAGGTGTGATCACTCCCAGGTGATTTTTACAATAGGCACAAGGAATGTTCAACAAAGACCAGGTCACCAGGCCAGGCTGCAGCCAGCGGTGCCAAGGGTGGAGTCCAGACAGGGTCATCTCGTGCTGAGGCAGGAAACTAGGCAGGTCACTTCTCTACCAGCCACACCAGGGTCTGCCTCCCCCAAATCTTGAGGGCCTAGCAGGATGCGCTGAGCCTCCCTGGCACCTGGGCTCAGAGCTGGCATCATGCTTCATGGCATGACGTGATGCTTCCTGCCTAAAACAGGACGTAGGTCTGTGTCTGTCGATATTAATGTGGTGTGTTTCTGTTCTGGCTACCCACGTGGTGAACTGCATTGCTTGGCTCTTGCTGCATTCTTGTCTTAAATGCTGCATTCTTGGAAAAGTCTACTTAGTGATTGTGTGTGTGTGTGTGTGTGTGTGAGAGAGAGAGAGAGAGAGAGAGAGAGAGGAAGAGAGAGAGAGAGAGAGAGAGAGAGAGAGAGAGAGAGAGAGATTTGAAATACTAATATCTTTGAGACATTGTGCTATGTTTAGGATGGATATTGTTTTCATTTTGCAGTTCTAGTCCCTCACAGCCCTAGCTCACAGTCCCCTATAAATCCTAAACTTGTCAGTGAGGGAAGACAAAATAAACTCTATTCAGATTAAAGAGGGAAGACAAAATTAGCCCTGTTCACAGATGTATGTAGAAAATCCTGAGATGTCCACAAGAAAGCTCATAGAAATATGTGACTTCAGCAATTTTGGACTATAGAACGATTGCAAAAAATCTATGTGTAATATAACATTTATAGTTTGCAACTGAAATTCTAAAAGCAGTGTCATCCAAAATGCCCTCCTAAAAGTTAAATGCTTAAGTATAAACATATACAAATATGCAAAGTCTGTATACTGTTGGGAAATGTAAGTGGGGAATGTTGCTGAAAGAGATGAAAGAAGACATAAGACCAGAGAAGGACCTAAGAAGTCTTGATACAGTTATGAGATTAATTTACCTCAAATAAATATATCCATTTATTGCAATTATGAAAATTACATCAGAATTCTTTGTAAGTATCAGTCAACACACTCTAAAACTTATATGGAAATTTAAAGGACCATGAGTAGCCAATTTTGAAAAGAAAAAAATTGGAGAACTCACTTTTTCACAATGAAAGAATGTTATAAATCTACATTAGTCCAGATAGTGAGATGTTAATAATAGGTAAGATTCAGCAAAGGTCCAGCAAAACAGAATGAAAGATCCAAAAATACTTCGACATACATATTTTAATTGTTTTTTTGAACAAATGTCAAGTAGTAATTTAGTGGAGAAAGGTTATGCTTGCCAACAGTTAATGGACGGACATGAACTGTATATCTACAGACAAGTAAAACAATTAACTGACAACTCACAACTTACATAAAAATAGCTCAATATAGATCACTCATGTCAACCTGAAAAGTATAATTACAAGTATTATAGAAGAAGGCATTGGAGAAAAACCCTTTGAACTGTGGATCAGAGTTACATAAGCATAATGGTAGAAAGTCCATAAACGATACTTCCTCAAAGTCAGAGACACTTGCTCTGTGAGGGGCAGTTACTAGGATGAAGATACAAGCTTCAGACTAGTGAGAAATATTTGCAAGTTAAATACCATCACAAGACTTGTGCTCAGAATACATCAAGCACTCCCAAAGCACAGTACTAAGAAAACCAGCAACCCAATAAAAGTGGATGAAATGTTGAACAGACACTTCACCACAGAAGGTAACTAGAAGGTAAATCAGCAAATAAAAGACAAATTCCAATCATCATCAGTCATTTAATCATTAGGGAATTGTAAATTAAAAAATGTACACTAAGATACTATTGAAAGCCAATTAAAATACCTGAAACAAAATATAAAAATACTAGCAAGAGGCAGACCAAGAGATACACACGTTAATGCGGAATATGAAAATGATGGTGTGTTCAAAGTGTGAATGGAAGTCCCTTCTAAGTAAGACTTGCTGAGTCATTTGACATTTGCCTTTCTTTTGTGGTTTAGCCTTAAAAACAAAAACTTGCATTCATATAGAAACATAAGTTTTGATGTTTTAAAGCAGCATTATTGATAATTGACCCAACCTGAGAGGAGTTACATGTGACTGACAGAGAAGTCTGTGAATAAGAAACTGCCAGCACCAGCTCATGCCTCTCAGCTGACTGCATGAAAAATTCTAAAGGCTATGTAAAAGGCAAGACTCTAGCAAAGGTGGCATAGCCTTTGTGTCTATTTTGATGTTCTAGAAAAGGAAAATACATGGGGAAAGCATGAGTGAAGTCCTTGGGAGTGTTTACATTGTTCTGTTGATCTCTGTGTTTGTGGTTATTAGAATTTACATAATACATTTATAGCATATGATATATATATATATGATATATATATCAATAATGACTTTTTACATTTTACAAGTTAATAACAACCAGTGCTATTTTATAATACCCTAAGATGGAGCTAAAAAAAATCAATGAAAATTATACTTAGCAAGTAAATATACTATACTCTGTTAAACATCTCAAAAATACAAATGTGTCTGTATACTTAATACCTTAATTACTCCATTGAGAGATGTCAATCTGGATAATATTTGGCCCTTGTAAAACATAGTTGCACACTCAAGATCTATTCCTTGCCCTAGTGGGTTCTTAAACTCTGTCAAGGTAAGGGATTCTTAAGAGAATGAAATTATTTGCCACTGGTATTGTAGAAAATGTTTTTGGAAACTCACAGTAATGAGACAGTGAGATAATAGAAGCCTTCTTCATCAAATGGTGGCCAAATCAATATAGAGCTCAGGTCGCCACAGTCAGTAATAAGAGCTGATTCCAAATGACAGCTACTTAAGCCATAGGTGTCGGACTTGACAGTGGTGTTAGGATTCTAGTGATGGTGGTGCCATTTATAGCAATCATATTTATATCTGTAAATGAGAAAAGTGAACTCCATCACCTGGGATGGAGAGCAGGATTGGGGGAGGGGGTGGTGGGGGAATTGGTGTGCTGCAAGTCATCATTTGCAAATAAAAGGTATATAGTGAAAACAATAGTATATATTTGAAATATGTCTTCCTAACTTATCTAAAGCTGTTATAGGTAAGAACAAATATCTATTCAGCTAGGATGTCTATTCTATATTATGCAGAGAAAGATGTTCAGATTAATTTACTAATACGTTGAAAAGACTAGCCATCACTAAACAAATGTTTCTTCTATATTTCACTCATTCAAGTTGAATGAGTTTAAGTACATAAACAACTTCAAGTAATGAAAATGCCTAATTCAAAAATCATATAGCTTCCTGTTTTTCCTACCCTGTTGGACAGTTCTCAGGAATGTTGACTGAAGTTAGAATATTGGAATCATTTCACACATCTGTCTACTTAAGTGTTACCCTCTTCATCAAATGGTGAAGGAATACATTTTATGAATTATCACCCCCTGTTGCATCAAATTCCCTTTAGATATGAAACAATTGAATTTGCAAAATTTTTTCATATTTTATCAAATGCAAAATGCATACAATGACTACTTAAGGGTTTTGCTTACCTAAATATTGCATTAAAATTATTTGGTTCTGTGTTTCTACACAAACAAATTTGCTAACCTTAAGTAAAGGAAATCTCTCAGGTAACTATGTTTTTTGGAGGTAATGCTCATTGCTGTCACTTTTTAAATTATTGCTTTGCTAACAGTTTGTAAAACAGGTAAAACACTTAGTATATTGAATGGTAATTCTTCAAAGTATTAGTCTATAAAAATATAGGTATCTTATTTCTAAATTCACCAAGATGGTGAAGTATTACATATTGCAAGATGTTTTATTTTAAATGCAGGCTTCACAGTGCATATTTGGAAGACACAAAAATTGTTTTCCATAGAATTCTAGTCATTTCTACCTAACAGGTATTTTAAAACTACTTGTGGAAGGTAACAATTGCATTTTTCAGAGGAAATCATACTTTCTGGATTCTGGGTAAGTCAGAAGAGAGCAGGTTATTTTGTTACTTCTTCCCTTTTACCCAGGTAGGGTGAGTATCAACACCAACACTGTAAGTTGAGTTTTTTTTTTATTACAGTAGAAATCAATGAAATTAAACTAAGAAAGCAAAGAGGAAATCACTGATCCTAAAAGCTGGTTTTTGAAAGTAAGACAGCCAATGCTCTATGAGGCTCAGAAGAAAGAGACACTAATTATTAGTTTCAGAAATGGAAGAAGGGACATCAGGACAGCCTCATGGGCATTAAAGGGACAATCAAGGGGCACCATAAACCAGTCATGTGGCAGTGGCCAGGGCTCCATGCAATGAATGAATGAACAAACAGGTAGGAGAAATTTGACTCATGGTTTCAAAGGAGACACTCTTCTACCTTCAAGAATCTTTATGATGTAAACATCCTTGAAAAATATTAATCTGAGACAAACACTATCATGAGTCACATACACAAACTGGGAAATGGCCCTCCCCACCACCTTGTCCCAAAACACACCCTGTTTGGTTTAAAAACTAGTAATCCTTCCATTTTTATTCATTCTCGGTCCAGTCTCCCCAGACCCTGTGCCTGTCCTAAGGATAATCTGTGTTTTGCCTTCTCTAAAGTTATTTGTTATTTTTTTTTTTAGGAAAAATCACATAAAGTACTTTTATTTGTATCATGACTTTTTCTCTGTTGGCTACATTTGTGACAGCCGGTTTCGTATTTTCCCCTTTAATTTGTATATATTTGACATCAATTATAATCCCCATGTATTTCCCATCACCATAACACCAGTGCACCATCACCTCAGTCCCCTGCGCTCCCGTCTGCCCTCAACCCTCCCCCTCCCCTCTCCCCACCAAGTGTCCCCAATTTGTCCTTGTCTTTTTGTTTTTGGTTTGTGTGTCTTTATTGTTATTATTATTGCTCTTATTCCTTTCCTTGATCCTTATTTGGTCCCCTTATATTCCTCCTAGGGGGGGAAATCATCCAGTACTTTCCTTCTGCCTTCTGACTTACTTCGCTGAGCATAATTCCTTCCAGTGTCATTCATGTTCCTATGAATGCATATAGTTTTTCCTTTTTGATTGCTGAGTAGTATTCCATCGTGTATATGTACCACAGCTTCCCAATTCATTCATCTGTTTCTGGGCATTTAGGTTGTTTCCGGGTCTTCCCTATTGTAAAGAGTGCTGCTATAAACATAGGGTGCAGGTATTCTTTTGAATCAGTGTATTTGTGTCTTTTGGGTATCTTCCTAGGAGTGGGATTGCTGGATCATATGGAAGTTCCATTCTTAGTAGAT
>JAGFMF010011813.1:273144-297155 GCA_019455555.1 Galemys pyrenaicus
TTAACTTAGTAACTATAGTCTTTGTTCTTTCTTTATTGTACCCTAGTTGTATTAAAGTTCCTTTCCATTAAAAGTTTTGTATGTTTGTCTTAATGCAGCAAATGGCAAAACCCATTCAGAGAGGGCAGGCTTGGGGCTTCTAAGTGCTCCTCTCCCTGCCCTGTAACATTTTGACTGAGGGTAGCAATTCAGGTGCTGATTTCTCAGGCTTTGAAATGTGAAAAAAACAAGGTGTTAAACCTAAAGGGTAAGAGGGAGAGAAATGTTTTCCTGGTAGGGTACAGTAACAGTTAGGTGCTGGGGTACAGTAACAGTTAGGTGGGGCTATTGTGGGGGGTAGGAACTGGGGCAGAGGGAGGCTTGAGACACCCTGGACTAGACTTGGGGAAAGAGCAGCTCTCAGAAAATGACAACACCAGCCTCCTGGGGGAGCAGCCCACCCAAAAGCTCATTCACAGCAGCACCCACCCCAGGGAGCCCCCTCCTGCGCTGGGGCTCACTCGCTGCCCCTCCTGCCTAGTCCCTGGTCACTCTGAGCAGAAGCTACTGTGATGGTTTTGCTGGAGAGGAGACAGGCAATTGACCACTCTGGAGGTTCCAGTCAACCTCCAGCATCTCCCGGATGTGGCTGTGGTTCTTCTTCTGCCTGAACCTGCCTGCTTGACCTCTCGTGACTTTCCCACAAGGTCCCATCCCCAGGGGTGCCCCTTCTCCTGAGCCCTGCTCCTCCCCCCTTTGAATTATTTGTGTATTTTCTCTCTCTGTTACTATTTTTCATAAATGTTATTTTCCCTTGAAATTTGGCCAATGTTTAACAAGTTCTCTATTTTTGTGTGGTCTTTGAACACTTGCAGGAAATATTTGTTGTAGAAATTCATTTTTACATCAAATTCTTCATTGTCATTCTCAGAAGGAGATGGTTGTGCTCTCCCCTTGCCTGAGTTACTGCTCTTCAAGGACTCAGTTCCTGTGGGGAGCAGGAGGGAGAGGGCAGTGCGGGGAGGTCACTCATGGTCATTAAGCAAACAGCCTCCACAGTGGGATAAACAACAACCCAGAGGAGACCTGCAGGAGGAGCAGGGGGAAGCTTCCAGGTCAGAGGGGCAGAGGGTAAAAGCCACTTCTCCTTCCTTACACTCTGATCATGGAGCCTCTGCTCAGAGCGGCCAGGGGTCTGGGAGGGAGGGGCACTGGGTCAGGTTCAGGGGCATACCCCAGGGCAGGAAGGGGTCTGCTGCTCTGGGTGGGGGGCCTTGAAGGAGGTTTAGGCTGGGCTGTTCCTAAGAAGGGGGAGGTCCTGAAGGTTGCATCCTCCCAAGGCAAAGGTCCAGCTGGTCTCCAGTCTCCTTTGCAGGCTCCCCCCATCTCCACATTCCTCACCCAGCTGTGTGGTCTCCTCCTGGACTAAGGTGGTTCTGGGTCCTTCTCTTTCTGATCTTCATGAGGACTTAACTCTCACCTTTGTAATTCAGTGCCCCAAAGAACCACACCCTCTATCCTAATATGTAAAAAGAGGAAGTTATGGCAGATCTTAAGGAAGTGATAAGAGAGAAATTGAAATGCAAATGCCCTTGTCTCTGAAGCAGCTTCAGGGCTCACTTCTGTGCTGGTGTCAAGTGCTGAAGGGAGTAGAGCTCAGTATCAGGGGGATGGGACTCAGCACCCCATGTCTGCTCCGGGCCCTGCTCCTGCTCATGGTCCCAGGTGAGTGGCTGGGCCTGGCCCTGGAGGCTCAGGGCTGGGGCAAGACAGGGGTCTGCTGGGAGGGACTCGGCAGGGCAGGCAGGGCCATCGCTCATGCAGACTCTCCTCACTGAGGAGGACAGTGTCTGCCACAGCTCCCTGCGGTGTGAGACAGAGGACACAGGGCCCAGCAGAGAAGCTCCTGTGGGCAGAGCCTGCTCCTGGCTAGGGGACCTTGCCCGATGTCTCCTCAGGAGCAGGTCTCAGAGCAGGGCAGACCTTGTCAGGGAGGCCCCGGTTTCTGAGGATTGAAGGGGCTCCTTCAATTTCCTTGTTTCCCCCTGACCTCTGCTTCCTCTGACCTCACAAGCTGCCTTTCCAGGAAGCAGCAGTGAGAACTGGCAACAACCCAATGGAGAAAGTGACCTCCGTGTGACCTGACCCAGAGCTCAATGGCACTAAGCAGCACCATTGGGTGTCCTCAGAGGGGCTCCCGCGGGTGGGCTCCTATGGAAGCACTAGGAGCAGCCCCACCCCAGGGCACGCGGGCTCAGCTGCCCCTCTTGGGTCTCCAGCAAGCCAGGGCACAGGCTCCTCTGTGGGGACAGTTCTCTGGGGTTTGCTCCCGTCAGATTCATAACCAGGGATGAGGCTGAAGGAAACTGCTTGAATACAAAGACTGACTGTGGCCGGGCAGGAGGGGGCGTGCATCTCGGGCTGCCGCTGCTCAGTGTCAGCGCGTCTGTGTGCTGAGAGCTGCTGCTGAGTCTCGGGTGATTTCCCAGGCTGTGCCCTGTGGCATTCAGGGCACGAGGTCTGTCTCCGGGAGGGCTGTTCCCTCCAGGACTGTTCACGTCATCGCCCTTGGATGATGCAGCCAGTCGCAGGCAGGAGGCCGCGGGCCTGTGCGCAGTGGGGGTCACAGGTGCGTGCACTTGTGTCTTCCAGGTTCATCTGCCCTCAGCGGTCCAGGCGCAGTGCAGGGCTGGGAGCGGGGCTCGCTGACCGTGGAGTGTCGCTACGACCCAGGCTATGAGACCTACAAGAAGAGGTGGTGTCGAAGGATTGACTGGATCTCCTGCAAGACCCTTGTTGAAACCACTGGATCAGAGCAGGAGGTGAGGAGGGGCCGCGTGTCCATCAGGGACCATCAGGAGAACCGCAGGTTCACCGTGACCATGGAGAAGCTCAGGCTGGATGATGCGGACACTTACTGGTGTGGGATTAAGAGATTTGGAGTTGACCTTGAGGCCCAAGTTGAAGTGACCATTGACCAAGGTAAGAATGTGTGGCTGTGTGGGGGATCTGCAGGGCCTGCTCTGTCCTTGTCCCTGCAGTCCATGTCCTTGGTCACTGTCACTCGGAGTGACCAGTCACGGCGTGGGGGGAGGAGAGGTGGAGTCTCCCAGTAGGCACTGGGGGATTCTCCTGGCTCCAGCCCTCCTGGTTGGGAGGAGCCCTCTGTGGCTCAGTCTCCTCTGCATGTCCATGTCACAGAGGTCAGCAGGTACATGGACTTCATGGACCCCTTCCCCGGGACCAGCGATGCCAGTTCCTTTGGTGCTTTCCTGCTGCCTCCTTGCTCATTCTGAAGTGGGACTGGGGCCTCACAATGACTATTTTCACTTTTTTTCACATGTCTGCTCTCAGGGTGAAAGTTCCAGGTCAGTCAGGGCCTTCTCTAATTCCCGAGACCTAGAATACCTCCACAGTCAAAGGGCTGCATCCCTGAGGCCGGAAACCCCCATAGCGTGTCTGCACCTGGCTTATGGATGTTTTCTCTTTTGTCCTTCTAGAATGCAGTCACCTTGGGAGAGGCAGATCTAGGGACCACTCCCTGGTATGAAGGACTTTATCTTGGGGACCCACTCTAGGTGATCCTTCCAGGGCCCTTTTGGTAAAGGGGGGCCCCATCCTGGGTCTTAAGAAGCACTTCAGTGTGCAATGTGCAGCCTGACAGTCTCATGTAGTTCTGACCTTGCTCCTGGGAAGAGACTGTCCTGTCACAGAAGGTTAAGAACTTGCCCAAAATGTGGGATCTCCAGGTGGTGGCAAGAGTGTGAATGGGAAGGATGAACAGACACCACACTGAGGATTTTAGGGCTGTGAACTTGGAACTCATGACACTACAACGGGGATAAGGGGGTTATGCTCCTATACAACTCACAGAGTGTAGGACACAGTGTGCACCTCAACGTACACGCTACACTTGGGGAGATGCTGCCAGGAAAATGCAGGTTCACCGATTGCAGCAAATGCTGACAGTGGAGGAGACTGTCTGTGCAGGGTCGAAGTGCATGGAAATCTACTCCTTGTTTGATTTTTCTGTGACTAAAACCTTCTCTAAAAGATAAATTGTTTTTTTAAAAATGAAGAACAAAAAAGCAAAGTGAAGTCTCTCCATGACATGGAGGTCTCAGGCTGGTCCTGACCTGGGTCACATGAGCTGTTCTGCCTGATGCCTCTGCTCTCCTCCAACCTTGCTGAAGGAGGAGATGGGAAAGGGGAGGAATAGAGGTGTGGGACCAGCATAAGAACGGGGCTGCTTAGGGTCCAGGGACACCAGTTGCCTGAGCATCCTGCCTTCTGCTCCGGGGCTGCAGGACACTCTCCTGCTACCACAGCCCACCTGGCCAAGATGTGTGAATGGTCAAGACCTGGAGGACCTGAGAGGTCCAGCTCAGACCCTCCCATGCTCTGCTGCAGGCTCCTCAGGCCAGGGCAGCCCTGGGACCCAGGCGCAGAGGAGGGTGCTGGGCTGGGGCGGGCGGGCAGTAGAATGATGGATCTGATTTTCGTACCAAGTACCCACTACCATGTCCACCACTACAGCCGCCACCACCATCATGACCACAGCCATTTCCACTGCTGCCACCACAACACTCACTGCACCAGTCACCGCAGAAAAGGGCAATGGACACCCAACTGTAACCGGTACAAGGTAAGCCAGCTCTGATGGTGCCATGTCCTATGCCCAATGGGCTAAATATCCTCCTGGGGACCCCCATTAGCCCTAGGTCCACCCAGCACATGTCTCTAGACCATCAGGCTTCTTTGAGAGGGGGAGCTGAAGGGTTCCCCTTCTCTCCCAGCTCAGGAGCCAGAACCTGATCCCAGGCGTGGGCAGGGTGGCTCCTGCTGGGGGTCAGAGGCAGGTGTGCCCCGCCCCTCTCTTGCCTCTGGACTTGCGGCACCCCTGCCTGTGATGCCTCTCCAAACCTGCTCTGCTCCCAGCGACTCTCTGCGGGTCCCTGGTCCCCATTTCCCTTCTATAAGGACACCAGTGACTGGACAGGCCTCCCACCCGGAGCACCTCCTCACCTGATTACACCACAAAGGTCTCCTGTCCAAGGGGTCACCCCGGGTCTGAGAGGCCTGGACTATGGAGGGAGGTTCCTCCATCATCGCTGGGGTGAGGGTCAGGACCCGCCTGAGGAGCCCGAGGCTGCAGCTTGTCTTGGGCCCCCAGACCCACTGGAGCCACCTCGTGGATCCTTCTCTGCTCTTTTTCTAACCATCTTTGAGGGCCCCCGAGGGTGGGCATCCAGGGTGCACACCACAGGCCTGGAGGTCAAGAGGGGGTGCCCTCCATGTGGCCAGGTGGGTGAGCTGGGCTGCAGGGTTCCCCTCTGTGTTTCCATTTCTCCAGGGAGCTCCTCCTCCCCATCACTGTGGTCTCGGTGCTGCTGCTTGTGCTGACAGCCTCGTTCCTGGCCTGGAGGGTGGGGAAGCGGCAGAGGAGAGGTGAGAGGCCAGCTGGGCACGCGATGGGGCTGATGGCCGCGCTGCCCTGGGGACCCGCCGCACAAGGGTGACCCACAGGTCTGGAAGGGGCATGTCCACAGGCTGGCGTGGACAGCTGAGGAGCTGGGCCATGGGGGGCTGGGTGCTCCTGTCTGCTGCTCGCCCCTCTGCGCTCTGGGCCCCTCCTCTGCTCCTGGCCGGCTCCTGGCAGCAGCGGCGGCTACGGCCCGAGGTGGGCAGCCCAGCTACAGGCCCAGGCACCTGGGCGGCTGGACGTGCTTGCCAAGGAGGTACTGAGCTCACGTGGGGTGGGGCACGCAGAATCGCAGGAACAGGCATGACACTTGTATGCACGCACACGCACACAGCGTCTGCACATCTGCTCCCTCTGCCCAGCCGTTTCTAGGCCCGCAGACTTGGCCCAAAACAATCTACTCTTTAGGAAGAGCCTCCAGCAGGGCCTGCGCTGGGTCACGCGCTCTGACCTCAGCCCAACCCTTTACCTGCCGGCTCCACGTCCACATCTCACAGTAACCACCTTCCTCTCCCTGCCCGGACCTGGCTGTCCCGGACCCTCGCAGCGCCCTCCCCACCTGCATCTGACCCTGGGACGACAGAGTCCTCGTCCTTCCCATCATTTTCTCGCGATGCACAAGCGTGCGCTCAGGTCTAAGCACTTTCTGAGCCCTCGGTCGCAACAGGAGGATGCGGAGGAGCAGGGAAGAGGTTTCTCTGCTGTGCAAGGGAGGTGTGGGGCAGCTGGGTGGGGGTCGGGGCAGGACACCGGGGCCAGGGGCACCTGGAATCCAGTCCAAACCGAATCCAGTGCAGACCCGGCTGGCTTCTCCACCCGAGGGCCTGTGGGCGTCCTGTGTCCAGGCAACTTTCTTCCTGGGCCTCATGCCCTGTGCTGGCACAGCCACACCAGGGCACAGGGAGGCCAGGCCAGCTCCGGGCACCCCCGCCCCTGAACCGACCAGGATCTTTGGGACAAGGTGACAGACAGACAGCCCAGGGCAGACGAGGGAGGGCTGAGGCCACTGGGTGGTGAGACAGGCAGCTGAGGAGTCAGTGAGCTCCTGGTGGGAACTGAGGGCATTGGGGGTTGGGGACGAGGCTCCAACCAAAGAAGCAGGTCGGGCCTGGACTGTGCACGGGAATGGACCCAGGGCAGTGGCCACAGCAGAGCCACCTGAGGCTTGGTGATGGTTCCTTAATGTGGTCAACACTGGCACAAGGGTCCTTGCTTCTCAGGTGGAGAAAGGGAGCCCAGACAGGTGAGGTGCCCGAGGCAGTGTCCGCTGGTCAGCAGAAGGCCGGCTCCTCTCTGAGCGGGACCTGACTCACCTTTTTCCCTCTTCCTCTCCCCCACGCCGGGCCTGAGAGTCTCCAGTGGGTTTTCTGATCCTATTGTCTTTGTCTTGCAGCTGCTGAGATTTCCCCAGAGCAGGTGAGAGCCCCGAGGCCACACAGGGACAGGCCAGCCCCACTCAGGCGCTCTGGGGCCCGAAGTAGCAGCCGCACCAGGCCCAGGACCCTGTGCTCAGGCCCAGCTGCAGGCAGGAGCGGCTGGGAGGCAGGAGGGGCCTGAACAGCCAGAGGCAGGGGGCTGGAGGGGCAGGCAGGGTACTGGAAGGGGGTGCTGGAAGGAGCAGGCGGGGACACCAAGAGGGCAGGGGGGTGAGTGCACCTTAGAAGAAAAGGAACCTGTGCTTCCCCTCCAGCCCCCAGAAAGCGAACTCTGCTATGCAAACGTGGCGCTGCATCAGACAGACACCCCCCAGATGAAGGCGTCTGCCAGGCGTGTGTCGGCCACCGGAATGGAGGTGGAGGCGGAATACGCCAACGTGGTTCGTGCTGTGCTGGGGCTGGGGGCTGGGAGCACCTGCTGTGGCCACCCCCAGAGGCCAGGCTTCCTGCCACCCACGTGGGTCCAGAAGGGGGACGCCAAACCACAGCCTTTGAAGCGCTTGCGTGGGAGCACCTCTCACCGTCCAGCTTTGGGGCTTTGGAGGTGTCTCCACAGCAGGTCTCCGCACTCGGAACTCAGAGACCCCCGAGAACACAGTCCTTGTGCCTGGAAGGGGAGACCCTCAGGGTCCAGTGATCTGGAGCCCACTAGGGTGGCTGAGGGGTGTCCTCTCTTCAGGGGGAGCTCAGAGGCCTGGCAGAGCGCAGGACGGGGAGCCGGAGGGTCTAGGTGGGCTTCAGAGTCAGTAGGATCCATCTCAGTCTTGCGAGGTCTGCCCTGGTGCCGGCACAACCTCCTGCCAGCAGCTGACCCGCCATCTTTATTTCAGGGCCCTTTTCAGAAGGAGGACGTCTCCTACACGGTCCTGTCTCTGGGCGCCTCGGGTCAGGAGCCAACCTATGGCAACATGGAGCAGTTTGCCACCCATGACCCCCGCAGGGGCCGGGAGGAGCCCACGGAATACAGCGCCGTCAGGAAGCACTGAGCTGACCAGACAGAACTGGAGCTCGGACTCGTGGGACAGGGACCTTCTGATTGCATCTCCCTGATCCTTCCAACGCTGCCACTTCCCAGCGAGGACCAAGCCCTGCATGGGTGGACGGACAGTCATGTCTGTGTGTCCTCTGCTCACTGGTCCTCCTGAGATGCCGCAGGGGAGGCTGGCTCTGCCTAGCGGGTATCTCTCCTCTGGAGCAAGACTGGCGTTTGGCTGCTCCCCAGAGCGTGTGACGCTGGATGAGGAATAAGCTCCGGACTGAGGCCCCTTTGCCCTGATTCACCAGCATCCCGGCTGGACCCAGTACTACTCGGTGCTTCACTTCCCGAGCTCATGCTCAGGTCCTGGCACAGCATGACCCTGAGCCACGGCCAGTGCTGGGCCCTCAGCACATCCTTTGTCCTTGTGGCTCTCCAGACCGGACTGAGTGATGGAGCAGGGAGGCGGTTTATTTTTTTTAAAGATTTTATTTACTTATGCATACAAGAGCTGGAGTACAGCCTAGAGTTGCAGGGGTTGAGAGGATTCACCTGAGACAGAATGGGGAGCAGAACAGGCAGATCTACTAAAACACATTGCTGAGGGGAGCAGCAGGGAGGGAGGAGAGGTCTGCTGCGCCATGTGTCAGCTCCCTTGCCGGGGATCAAACTCACACTGCAGTGGCTGAAGAAGCTCCACAGTGTGGCACTCAACCCCTTGTGCCAGCAGGACGCCCCTGTTCACATTGTTATAAATTATTTAGTTGCATTAGATATTCAGATTTATTAAAACAACAGCAACTCCATTTAAAAACCCCAAGCGTGTGATGAATGAACAAAATGCCTCCAAGCAGTTCCCAGCTCCCAGCCCACACTCCAGGGACATTCTAAGAGTTACTCCGGCGCATGCAGGTCAGCCCCCAACTCCAGGGCCAGCTGAAGCACAAGTGCATCTGAGGCTGTGATGATTGCCTTAGGATTTTCGCATCAGCGAATTTCACAAGATCTCATTGCAGCCCATCCTAACCGCCCAGGGAAAGAAGATCCCTGACTTAGCAGACAGAGCTGGGTGTCCACACAACAGGGATAAACACAGGGTTATCAGCCCTGAAGGGGCTCAGGGACACAGGACTTCAAAGGAAGAAGGAGAGATGGGTGAGAACAGACACAGGTGATGTGCGTGAAGGAGACGCCCCTGACGGCCGAGCTCTCCTGACAGCCCCTCCACACATCACGCATCTGCTTCGGGCAGTAAACAGGATCATACGGACTCACAGCATCTGGCTAGTTTCTCCTCAGTTCCCAGAGTGAAGTCAGGGTTGGAGAGAACTGGTGACTGTATTCTCCTCCAGCCTTTGGGTGCTGCCAGGGTCAGGAGGAGAGTCTTACCTTGTGCAGGACGTGCTCAGAGAAGTCAGGGCCCGCTCCCCCTGATTGGAGTCCAGTCTCTGCAGGTCCACGCCCGGCTTGGAGCCCGCTGCTTCTGGCTGTCCAGCCTTCCGCGCAGACTCCTGGCAGTCTGGTCCTGGCTCCCCTGGGTGCAGCAGGCTGGGTTCTGAGCCCCACACACCTGTCTACATCCAGGTTCAGCACTGGACAGCTCCTATGGCTTCCAGGACATAACTTGATCCTGCCCTCTGTGGATATTGGAGGGAACCTGCCGGAATCTCCTTTGGGTCTCTCCCTCCTCACTTCCTATTATGACTGCACCTCCACACTCATATAGTAGGAGAACAGTACGTGTTTCTCAATTACAGAGTGTGCAGATGGGAAAGAGGAACTGGGCTGTGTGGACAACTGGGGTGGGTTGTGGGGGTGGGGTGGGGTTACAGTCAGCTGGGCAGTGTACAGAAAGGGGGAGCACAGGAGGAAGAGAGACTGGAGAACCACTTGGAGGGAACAGAGCAGTCAGGGCCTTGAGCAGTCTCCTGGAAGAATAGCTCTTCCCAAACCACCTCCATAGCCCCACCCAGAGCAGGAGACCCCCTTCTGCCCCGGGGCATGTCCCCCCTGAGCCTGACCCACTGGCCCTCCCTCCCATCCCAAGTCTCTCTTAGAGGTCAGAAGGACAGGATTATAAGGAAGGAGAAGTGGCTTTTACCTTGTGCATATTTGACCTAGAAGCTTCCTCTTGTTCCTTTACACAGATTTCCCTTCTGTGGGCTGTGGTCACCTCACTGCGGAGGCTGTTTGCTTAATGACAGTGAGTGACCTCCCCACACCTTCCCCCTTTCCCTCTCTGTGCCCCTCCCTGATCCCACTTACTGAGGCCTCTCCTGCTCTGGCCCTGCATCTCCTGGTGCCTGTCCTCCACGTTCTTCCCTCACCTCCATTCTCACCTCCACAGACAACGGTCACATGCACCTGCTGTCCCCATTTCCAGCCCAGCTCAGGTCTCACCACCAAGTTCTCTGTCCAGGCAGGGGGCCGAGAAGGGGCATCGCTAGAAACTCCAGCTGGACTATCTGCTCACTCTGGTCCTTGCCTCTCCCCTGCTCATTCTCTACAGAATCCTAAGGGCTGTCCCCATTCTGTGGGTCCCCCATAGTGGTCAGTGGCGGCCATCTCTGCAGGAGGGACTCACTGTGCCTTGGGCAGCAGGACGACCTTGCTGGAGGAGCAGACCCCCCACAGCCTTTGCCCCCCAGGCTCAGATGCCCCTTGGGTCTGTTGGGCTCCTTCTCAGTTACGGCCTGACAATCTGGGTGATCACCTGAGGAGGGACGAGTATCGAGCAGGACACAGCAGACAAGTCACAGAGAGAAGAGCAGGATTTGGGGATTGAATATGCTTCATTAGGTTATTAGGATGGAGCTTGTTGTTACTTGATTGTCCCATATTTACTTTTGCATATAGGAAAGCAATTTCAATACAAACACAGCATTCCTAGGCTAGTTGTTGAATTCAATTATCAACTAAAATAGTTTTAATTTAAATCTTTTTCCAATTGCTATCAATTGGAACAGTTCGTGCTTTTTTCGTGGCTTCAGCTGATGCCTACAACACGTCAGTTCTCAGCAGAACATGGCTTTGGGTTTTCTTATATAACTAGAAGTTATTATAGTGGTGGAAAACAATACGTGTGTAGAAGAGTGAATCAAACAGCGTGTCCATGTGAACAGCTCAGTGGCGCGTGCACAGTGTGTGTACAGTAACGCTGGGTTTGCTGGTTTGTGATCACTCATCTGCGCAGACAAAGGAGGTTGTGATTTCCACTGAAGCTTTCAAAGCCCAAGGGCTGTTGGCTGCTCTGTGGCCTGGGCCAGGATGGTGAGCCTGGGGAGTCCAACTACACCCATGGGCCTTAAGACCATGGAAGATTAAAAAATGACCCAAGCTGTTGTAATCCCAAAAACCTGTGGTTATGCTTCTTTAGATAGCAAAGGGACCTTGCAGTTGTGATTACATTAAGAGTGATGGTGAAATGATTGTATTTTTAATCAGACCTGTTTTGAACAGTGCCTGGGACAGTCTCAAGTGCGATGTAATGTGTTCACTGCATACAGGGCCCCAGGCAGGCTTATTTACTTGAATATGATGATGAAAGAGGAAGAGGAGATGAACAAAATCAAGTAGTAGGAGGAGGATGAAGGGGGATGAAGAGAAGGACGATTATGAGGACAGTGTCATGAATCAGATGACTGCTGATGTGACTCATCCATTTGCTTACCCAGTAGTTCTGTGTGGATCATGCTCTAGAGCCTGGTCCTTGCTGTGTGCACTAGTGATGTAATAATCGCCAAGGCAGGCAAGGCCCTCAGTGAGTTCACATCCAGTGGAGAGAGGACAGAGTAGCACAGACAAGATAACACTGGAAACTGGTGTAGGTTCCAATGAGCATAAAGGACAGCAGTGGGACCAGAGTGCAGCCCGCAGGAGCAGTGCTGTGCTGCTCCAGTACACGCTAGTTATGACTGTTGCTTCTCAGAGACCTTTTATATAGTTAGCAGTGTACTGCCTGGATCGTGGAATGCACCAGTCAGGGATGAGCTATGAGTTGATTGATGCTTTTTTGCCAGGACTCCACCTATCACCACATGTCATAGGTGGCAGAGCACTTTTATGTAAAGTGCACTTCCTGGATTATGGAATAGACCAGTCAGGATCAGGATTGAAAAATGGTCCAATCAGACTGTGTGTGTGGGTGCACCCTGAAAGTGGATATAAGCCAGAGTTTAGGGAGCCTATACACACAGACACATGGATCACAGACACATGGACTCATGTGAACAGACACAGACAGATGGAGAAGCAACAGCCAGGAGGACAAAGAGGTCCGGAGAAGAGGCAGTCCCGAGTAAGAGCCCCTGCAGAGGACAAGACAGTTCCAGCTGCCAAAGAAATGAGGGAAGCCTCCAGCAGCCACCCTCTGAGGAGGGAAGAGAGGCTGAAGGACTCTGCCAGAGACTGGACATAGGTCCTGTCTCTGACATTGACAGAAAGGAGCACCAGAGGCCCTGGGCCTGGTATCTCATAGAGCTGTTTGTCATTGGTATACTCTAACAACACCTAAGAAATTCTGGGTGTCTTTGACACCACCTCTGAAGGACCAGTAGCGGCCATTGCTACTGACCAGTGCTGTCCAGTTCTAGTGATCAGTGAAGCCATCACTGAGACTATCAGGATGAAGCAGCCAGCATCTTGTAGATATGAAAGCTTTTTTGTTTCCCCGTTTGTAAATAAACCCATGGTTGTTGTTCCTGGGTCCTGAGTTTTCTTGCAATTGTGAGTGACGTGTAACAGGCACTGTCCTCTGTTAGGCTATAGCCCCTGTTGCTACAGCCCTGATTCTGGTCTGTGGCCTTTGGCTTTTTCGGGTTCTTGGGGGACTCTCTGGCCTTGAACCCTCCACCACCCCTGTTTCAGTTCCTTAATTATAAATCAAAAGACTATTTAGAGAAAGATAAGTTTGAGTCTTTGAGAGAAGACAGGAATCAACTAAACCTGAGTGATGTCAGAACTGAATTATATCACTGTTACTTAGAGGACTGTGTGAACCATCCAGATCTGTAAACAAACTGGGATTTGTCAATTCAAAGATGTTTTCACAGAAGTCATGTGCTAGAGTCCCGCTACTGCTATTGATTTCAGAAATTTCACTCTTCGTCCAAGAGGATCTCTGAAGATTCATATCCTGTTAGGGGCTGAATTGTGTCTCTCCTTCCCTCTTCCATCCAAATTTTGAAACCACCAATGCCCAGTAAATCAGAATGTGACCTCATTTGGAGATAAGGTCTTTGTATAGGTAACCAAGTTAAAGTAAGGCCATTAGGATAAGCACCAGCATCACACTCTACTGACAATGTAAAAAGCTGACAACATCCCTAAGATAAGCAATAAAATTAAACAAGGTGACCTCTAGGTCACCGCTTTCATTGAACATATTAGAAGTTCTAACAACTGTAATTAGGAGAGAAAAATAAAAGGCATCTAATGTGCATTCCTTAACTGAATAGACGAGAATTGAGCACACATGCTGATAGAAAATGATTGTCAGCAGATTACTCACTGCACAGTTGCTGCAAATCTTTGACTTGCAAAAACACGCTCTGGGAAAAGCACAATAAAGGAAAGTCCTATAAAACAAGGTAAGCTAGACAGAGCCCCACGTAGAGTAAGAACCCGGGGTGGTTATGGTCGGTCATTATTGGTTCAAGAACTGTGAGTGCTGTAGTGTGTGGTGACAGGTCAGGCAGTGGGGAGAGGCTGTGCGCGTGCAGGAGCAGGGGCAGGTGGGAACTGTGCTCCTTCCGCTCCACTTGCTGTGAACCTAAAACTGCTCGAAGTTTATTAAAGGAAAACATGTAACCAAATGGCGGTCGCAGGGAGCCACAGAGCTGGAGCTGGCCCAGTGGGGCCCATGGTCCCCTCCCAGAAGCCTGAAGTAGGGGCTGCAGGACCAGCTGCTGCCTCCTCTGCGGAGCTTGCTCCAGCACAGGGCACCTTTGCCTCTGCAACCCCAGGGCAGCTGCGTGTCCAGGGACAGTGTAGCAGGGGCACTGCCACCACCATCACCGCTGGCCTCTCTCTGCAGCCTCAGCCCCAGAGGGGCACTGGTGGCAACAGGAAGATGCCTGCCACCCACTGCCCTTGCACCGCCCACTGCAGTGCTCTGGTGCCCAGCCCTGGGGCCTGGAGGGGAGGGCGCTGCTGCTCAAACCCTCAAACCCACTAGCATCAGGGGAGGGCTGCTGCAGGCAACACCTCTGCAGAAGCAGGACACCTCGCAGCTTCGCCCAAGGTGCCGCCCTTCAGGCTGCCTCAGAAAGAACTGGTCTTGCCGGGGTGTGTGCTGCGGGGCTCTGGTTTCACAGTCACCGTTATGCTCGTTTCTGTCTGCCTCTGCCTGGCTCCCTAGCGGTGTTTGCACATATGCCATCTCCCACTCTCTCAGGAGCTAGAAGCATTTTCTTCTTGGCATTTGCGACCCCTGCTTTCCCGTTCCCTCCCGCCTTCAGCGGCTCCATCCAGTCTCTTTGGCTACTCCCAGAGTTACCCCTTCAACTCTGATCCTGCCCCTCCACTCCAAACCCACTCTTCCAGCTCGGTACCTAGCATCAACCCAGCTGCCTTCTAGGTCTGGCAAACAGCATCCCCCCAAAAAACAGCATCTGGTACTTCTTCCAAGCCTGCTCCTCCTGCCTCCTCCCACCCCTCAGTGATTGGCCACACACTGCATTTCCTCAGGACTGTGCAAGTGAAATAAGGATACCTTGCTAAAACAGTTGCAAAGGCCTATAGAGTGGGCACATGCTCTTCATCCACCACAAGCCCCAGCAGGAAGTAGCTTACTCTTGCACTTCCACACGGGACGTCGTCCACTCACTGCCCGAGAAGATTGCTTCTGTCTAGAGTCAGCTCAGCCAACATGAAGCACCACAACCCCGGCAATGAGCAGCTCTGTGGTCTGGCCAGTGAGAGGCTGTCCACCCTGAGTCCTCCTCTCCTCCCAGGAATTTTCTTCAGACAGTGCCGCCCCACCTTTTCTCTATATGGGTTTTCTTTCTCCAGATTGGAACCCTTCATAGCTTGTCTGGCCTGAATTGTGATTCTTTGTCCCAGATAAACTCATTTTAGCTTTAAACTATCTCCTGATTTTTAGGTTAATATCTCCAAACCTCGATTCTCTTGTCTTCCTCATTCTCTCCATCGGGTCCACCAGCTTGCTTTCTAAGTGTCTGCTTCAGAAAGCCCACCACGTCCCCACAGGCCCACTCCATGCACCCCCGTACCTCACCTGGATTACTTTAGCGGCATCTTAACCAGTCTCCCTGCCTACATAGGCCTAGCCCACCGCCCTCAGACACCCTCGCCATTGCCAAGTCTCTAGCTCCATGCTCTGAGGCACACCTGTCTCCCACCCTTTCCCACTGTGCTGAACTCTAGCTTGCTAGTCCTTCCTTTAGCCATTTTGGTTTCCTCCATTAATGCATAAAATTCCTCTCCTGTAAATATTGTTGAAAATGAAACCAAACCTGCAATTGCTGCAGAATTCAGATTTCAGAATAAAACACAAGGTTACTTAAAAGAAAAACAAAAACTTAGAGTCACGTTATTTATTACTTTTTTAGGATAGAAAAATAGTAGTTTTCCTCACGTGATGATTATACCTTGGATGGTTATAAAGAAGTAGAGTTACTTTCCTTTAGGTAGCAGAGCTTTCAGGAAATAGACACAAGCACTAGCACTAAACCTAATCAATTTAAGAAAGTTGGAAGTGATGAATTTAAGAAAGGACAAGGTGTTCCTGGTTCTGTTTGCTTGCTTGTTTTGCAGCTTTTAAGACCTAAGACTGTTCTCCCTCTCTCAGCCCCCCAGGCAGCAGTACCTCAGACAAGAGTAGCATCTAGAAAGGTAATTTTGAATTTGGGGATGAGTTCTTAGGGAAGAGGGGCAGGGGACATGGACAATAGAAAAGAAAGCCAATACAAGGTGTGTGTGTGTGCGCACGTGTGTGTGTGTTGGAGGACAGCAGTGAGTGGTCCCAAGGGTGCCACTTCCTAAGCATGTCCTGGCTGTTTACGGACGAGTGCCAGGCTGCTTCCAGACAAGTCTGTGCATTGGCCCCACGTCAGGAGGGAAGACGTGCATGATAAACCGACACGGGTGCTGGTGGGTGCCCTGAGCAGAACTGCTTCCTTAGGCAGAAGTTACCATTAAAGGGTCCTGAAGAACTCGAGGCAGACCAGACATGATGCACAGCAGCAAAGATTCTCAGATTTGTTGCCTCAGCAGTCAAGTGGTTTATGTTTGCCGGCTTGACGCTGGCTAACATAGTGCTTCTAACATTTACCCAGCAGTTAAGTCTCAACATTGCAGGGAGAGCTATTCTGGAAAATGAAAGCCAGGGCATAGCTCAACCTAGAACTCTCTAGCAGCCCCAGTTCTCAGGGTGTCTGGGAGCCCCACCAGACAGGTGCGCTCCTTCCTTCTCACCTCACCTGCTACTCCACTCTCTCTGGCCCACTCCTGCCCAGCCTCGTGGGTTTCTTCATACTGCCAGAAAGGGTCTGACCATTCTCCAACCTTTGGACCCTTGCAAAACTCAATCAGCCCACTGAGAGGTTACCTGGGAAAACATACTTCCTCAGACCCTTCCAGGTCTCCACGAGAACAGGAAACAGGGCTTCTGGCAGCCAGAAGGAAGGCCTCTGAAATCTGGTGTTGGCTGATGGAAGGCAGCCCGGGGGAGCAGTGTGTGCAAGCACAGCACTGGGTCCCAGGGGCTTGGGCAGTGCACTGAGCCACCACTGACCCATACGGCATCCACTGCGTGCGGAAATATGATGCCCAGTGCTGGTGACGCCACAGTAATACAGGTCCTCGCGTAACATCATTTTGTTCAATGCCCGACATTAGACATCGATAATAAAACAACATAGGAGCAGCTTTCATCGTCGGTCCTTTCTTGAAAAGTGGCAGTTTCCTAAGCCTATGGCAGATGGTGAGGGAGAATCCACTGCTCTGGGGAAAGTCAAGAACACACAAATAAACGGCATTGGGTAAATCTGTTATTACTTTAGGAAGAAATAAGACCCATGTCTCTCCTCATAAAAAGATACAATTGTCAGAGTAATAAAAGGGTCACCTGTAAAGGGGAGACAGATGCAAGTATGGGAGGAACACAGCTTGTCCTTTCTAAGCAGAATACGAACCTAGCAATATGGGCAGAATGACACTTTATATAAAATTTAAAATGTAGGTTTGAGAAAGATAACACAAACAACGAGACCAAAACTGAGCAACAGTAATCACCTTAAAACAAGGAAAATAAGATATTTAGACTGTATGAAGAGTTAGTTCCTATAAGGCCTCCCTGGTGGCACAGAGGTTAAATCTCAGTGCTATTATGCTATCACTGCTGTGGCCTGAGTTCAATCCCAGGCCAGGGAGGTGACCCACAGGGCACAGCAGACCTCTCCTGTCTTGCTTGCTGCTCCCCTCAGCAGTGTAGATCCACATGTTCTGTACCCCCACTCTGTCTCTGATAAATCTTCTCACCTCTGGCACCTCTGGACTATTCTCCAGTTCTTCTATTATAAATAAATGAGTACATTTTCTGAGAAAAGAATTTCTATAAATCCATAATAAATTGTGAAATTACCAATAGACTGGTTGCCCAAAATATGAAATGGTGAGTCATAGGACAATATAAACCAATAAACATAAGAAGCTGCATAACCTCATGAATAATGAGAAACATGAAAATAATGACTCAGCGAGCTATCACTTTACCTACAATAATTTGGCAAGAAAGTTTTAAAAATTGATAAACTCAATTACAAGCTAAAGTGTAGTTATACTTTCAAACAGTCCCAACTACTTGAGCCATCCAGGAGAGCATTATGGCAGCGATAACGAACATTAACATGAATAGCCTCTCACTAAAATTCCACTTTAAGAAAACTGGTCAAGAGCACTCCAAAGTACATAGAGAGACATACACAGAGGGATGCCAATAGCAACTCAGTGGAGATAACATGTGTTCACCAATAGGAACATGTTTAAACAAAATTGAACAAGAAAGAAAAATAACAAGTCATTGCAAGAAATACTATTACTCAGTTATTGATATAGAACACAGAAAAAACCAAGCTGTGTAATAATATTGGCCCTATGATCACAGATCACTGCAGACATCCAACGCAATTATGCACACACACCAGGTTTACATGTGCCCAGGAAGGAACTAAGTTTCCACACACAAACTGCTACATGAAACACCTGCAAAGCGGGAAAATGCAAATCAAAGTCACAATGAGGTGCCACCTTATACCAGTGAGAAGGGCACCTATTAAAAAAACTAGCAACAACAAATGTTGGTGATGATATGAAGAAAAAAGAACTCTCCTACACTGCTGGTGGGAATGCAGAATGGTCTAATCACTATGTAAATCTGAGGGGAGGTTCATCAAACTACTAAAAGTGGAGCTTCCATATAACCCAGCAATTCCACTCCAAGGCATCTACCCAAAGAGCACAAAGACATGAATTCAAAAGGACACTTACACCTCTATGCAGCACTGTTTACAATAGGTGAAATATGGAAACAACCCAAATGCCCCAAGATAGTGGACTGGGTAAAGAAAATGTGATATATTTACACGATGGATTAATTCTCAGCGACCAAAAAGAATAAACTCATGACATTCAGCAATATGTATGGAGCTGGAAGGTATTATGCTCAGTGAAATAAGCCAGAAAGAAAAAGAAAAATATTAAACTTTTTCACTTTATGGGAGGAATGTAGAGGAATGAAATAAAGGATCAGAGGAAAACAGTAGCTATAATAAAGTAAATATCAAAATCATCAGGCAACTATAAGTCAGAGAAATTCTGTAGGGGAAGAGCAGGGAGAAGGATTAGACAGGGGTAGGAGAGCACAAGGGACTATGCATGGGTGAATTGGTGGGAATTTCATGGGGAAATTAAACATAGTACAAATATGAAGGATGATGTTAATAGATTTAAAAAAAAGAAAGAAAATACCTGCAAAGTTTTACAAAGTCTCTGTATGACAGGTAAGTGCTATCTAAGAGCTGGCTATTTTTATTTATGTAGCTGTATATTTTCTGTTAATATGTCCCTGGATTACTTACCTAACCTAGAAGTAAAGAACAGGGCTGCTACTGGAATATAATACTCCCTGGGCCAAACTGCTCACTCTGGGCATGGCCAATTCTTTTTCATCCCTCTGTCCAGAGAGCCCGTTGTCCACACGTCTCAGTTCCAGAGGACAGCCCCTGCAGCCCACCCCCCACCCACCAAGCCCCAGGGCTCCATGTTTGCACATGGCCTGCAGCCTCAGCATCAAGGATCCGCAGGCAGCCACCCTGACCCACCGGGCTCCGTGACATCAGTGCGCCGCGCCGCTCAGCGCAGGATGTGACGTGTGGCCCCATGTCTGTGAGGAAGCCTCGGCGGTTGGAAATTGCGATGGCGGCAGAGCAACAGGTACAAGCATGGACTGTGTTCGCGCTCTAGAGGTGAGCGGTGTGAGCTGAACCTGGGCGCTGGGAAGGTGGGGCGGCCTGGGTGTGTTTGGGCCGGCGCTTGGGCGGGGCTCGCTGGCTTCTGCCCACAGTGGGCGGCCTTCTCTGGGAGGCTCTGGGGCCATGGCCGGGGTCCCCGTGGGCTGGTGTCGGGGGCAAGGGCAGGAGCCGAACCCAGGGTGGCAGTTGGAGCTCTGGGGAGCCCAGACCGAGCGGGTAGTATCCGCGAGCGGCGAGGGAGGGGGCATCGGAAAGAGACTGTCCCCGAAACCCGAGTTCCAGCTGAAGGAAAAACGGTGGTGGAAATAGATGGGCCGTTTCAGTCCAGGGACCTTCTAGGGACTCGGGTCCTTAGACTTGTGCAGGGGGTCATAGGGGAGAGAATCATACTGTTCGAATTTGTCTGCTCTTACCTGCCCTGATAATGATTTAGGGTTTAAGGATTATGAAATGGTATGTCCCATTTTTAAATTTGTAGAGCTACAACTGTTTGAGTTTTTCATAAGAAGAGTAGTTAAGAGTTTTGTGAAAAGCTCACCATTTCGGGCATGTAAGAATATGTGAAACCAACGTCAGTCTTAGGGAATGCTCGTCATTTGGCTGACTGAGCTTCCCTTTACTAATAGAAGTTTGTGCATTTTCTCTCTTTAGTTCTGTAACCAGTAATCAATGTGACTATTTGCACTTGAAATGACACTAGTGCAACTTTTTCTTTCATTTAATTCAGTTGTTTATTTAAATAGTCATGTGATGTCTGGTGGTCATGGTGTCGGAGAGCACAGATTAGATGCTAGGGATAGTGGAGTGAAAAACAACAAACTCCTCATGCACTTAGAGTTTACTTTAATTTCAAGTGAATTTCCCTTTTCTTTCCATAGCTTTTCATGTATTTGATATTGCTGTTTACTCTCTGCGGTGATACTGGTGTCTTCCATTGCTAGCTGTATCAGGTCTTGAGAACCTGTAGAGGAATATACCTGGTGTGTACTGTTCACCATTAGGTTATTCTTCTTCTGGAAATTAATAGGTTTCTATAGTATATCATTTACTTTTTAAGAGTATATCTGTGTATGTAACTTCTCATAACTTCAAAACGGCCATGAGTGAACCTGAGAAAAGTTCTCATAAATGTACTGTTTCCTAGGGAAGAAACTAAGTGACAGTTGTGATTTTGTTAATTGACTCAACAGCATCTTAATTTTTTAGGGTGGTTTTTTTGTGTATGCCATGTGATGTGTTCCTGCTAGAATCTAATTATTGAGAATAATCAAAAGGGTATTTAGATTAAAATTTTTGTTTTTAAATGTTTTTCTATTTTGGAGAGGTCAGAAAATTTTAAAGTTTTTTCTTTGTTCCTAATTCATCTTGTATTTAGAATTTGAGAAATCTTGTTGTGCACCACAAAAGGAAAGAAATGTGTGTATATTAGTAATATAAATGTAGTTTTAAAGTTTTGGTGCATTTGGGTTGAGTGTTTATATACATATTTGTCATTGTTTTCTTATTATGCTTTACTGAATTTTTTTTAAAATATGGTAAAGTACCTTAACATCTATTTTAGTTAACAGGTGCAACTTTTGACCACCTCCTCATAAAACTGTTACCATGTAAACTGTAGTCTTATGACCTCTGTGAAGAAGTGTCTGTGTGTGTGTGTGTGTGTTAGTGAAGAGGTACTGCTTTTATTTCTGAGTTTTTTTTGTATTTGTATTTTAGTAATTTGAGAGAATAAATTCAATTTAATTTATATCTTAAATTGTATTTTTTTGTATTTATATCTGAATGAATTTGTCTTTACTTTTTTAAATGAGAGTAGAGGAGGTAAGAAATAGAGGGGATTTTGTTCTGCTTACACATTAGAGAAATTGAAGTTCAGTCCTTTGCCATATTGTGCATAACTAATTGGTATAAAAATAAATGGAATGAGATCAATGAATGAAATAAACTGGTGAAGCATCATCGCTTTCTGTCTAATGTTTGAAAATAATTTTTATTTATGTTTCTAATTACCTCTATAAAATACTTTGCAATAATAAACTAGTCCAATATATCACCCTGTTAACCAGCTGACTGAAGTTAATTGATATCTGGAATCTTCCACATACACTTAGCATTTTTAGTTATTAAAATAAGCCTTTGTCCTGGAACTGGAAAGCTGAGAAGTAACTTTGTTAAGGTAAGTTACACCTGTCGACAGGTATACATGTATTTGGGGAACTATGGCAGAATGAGACCTGTTCTTCTTTGAGCACTTTTCTCTACCGTGTCCCAAGAAGGATTTAAAATGACTTATCCAGGATACAGAAAATACAATAGGATGTGCAGACGTTTTTAAGAATTGTGGATACTGGTT
Source organism: Galemys pyrenaicus (assembly GCA_019455555.1). Classification (NCBI taxonomy): domain Eukaryota; kingdom Metazoa; phylum Chordata; class Mammalia; order Eulipotyphla; family Talpidae; genus Galemys; species Galemys pyrenaicus. Next base: position 294,863 of record JAGFMF010011813.1, read on the forward strand.
TGTAAATACGTTACTCATGCATAGTTATGGGAGGCAGTAGTGCAGATAATTACATTTTATGTTCAGATTTTCAAAAAGTTGATTCATTTTTTGTTTTTCTTTTGAACTCATATTTTCAAGAATGATACCTAAACATAATTTTATAATAATCCTGTGAAAACAGACCCAATGCAAAAGTTAGTAATCACTGACACTGGAGAACAAAAATCTATGTGAGTGTTTTAATACTTAACTCATAGCAGCATGCAAGAGGTACTCTTCTTGGTTTTATATTTTGTGGTCTCTTCAATTCCAGGGAATAATGAGTAGATTCTATCATCTGTCTTTTCAATAGCAAGTACACAGTGCCCATGACACCTGCTTTAGGTTTATCTGGGTGCTGTTGTCTCCAATGCATTCATTGGTAGAAGCAGATGAAGAATCTACTGAAACATTTACTCTGCCAAACTCTCTTGAGCATCAGTTAAATGATCCTTTGTCTTGCCCTATCATTGCCTCTCAGGGAAAAACTGCACAGAACCATTTAACAGTGATTAGAATGCAAAGGTGGAAAGAGGCTCTTCATAAGTTAGTAATTCTGTGTCTGTCACGATACGGTAGGCACCTTACTCCTTTCCTGTATCTGGGGTACATTGTCGGTTTACTTGTTTTCAGGTTCATGAAGAAATATGAAACAATAGCCCAATATTTGTAATCCATGTAGTAACAGGTAAAGGGAATCAGATGGATTTTCATGAGAACTTTCCTCACAGAATCCCACGACAATAATTATCAGAGAGGGTTTTTTCTGTGTTTCAGCTATTTCTGAATTCTGGTTCATCGATGTCTTGTAGAAACAGTGCTTAGTGCTCTGCTTGACCCCTTTCCCAGGATGGTCACGTCTGTAAGGTGTGACCTGACTGGAACAGACACTGAGCCCATTTGACTGAGTCATTCTCCTCAGCATGGTCTTGTAGAGCTGGCTGGTGCTGACTGCCACTGCTGCCCTATGACTGGCACTGCTGACCTGTGTCTGGCCACTTCTGAAAACTGTCTGCCACTTCTGATCCTCCAGCACCGCCTCCTTGTGCTGTTGCTTCTGGAGCTGGGCAGTCAGGCCTCAGATTGCTGCTGTGCTGCTTAGGTACCGCCTGTGATCACCTCCAGCCGCCACTGTGAGCTGGATCCTTGTCCACAGCTTATCAGTGTGCCATCCACTCCAGGATCTCCTCAGGAGACATAGCCATTCGGCGTGAGAAAACTTTCCTTTGGACTACTGGACAGTGCAGACACTGTCTGGGGTAGGACAATAGGCCTTTTGTGCCCTTTGAAACTCCTTCTTCCCAATTTCCTTTCTCCCACCACTCTATCAATAAACCTTGTGTGTCTTCAGTCTTAAGAGCAGATACACAATGATATTTGGTTCTGAACTTTGCATGCTCTCATTTTCACTTCTAAGGTTATGTTCTCGAATACTTCACTGTTAGATAAATGATAAATAGAAAGATATATAGATGATAGACATAGATAGATAGATAGATAGATAGATAGATAGATAGATAGATAGATAGATAGATAGATAGATAGATTTTGAAAGTGATGTCTTTTAATGGTGGTAGGAAATGGGGACCACAATTGATGTCAAATATATATAAATTTTTAAAAAGTGATGTCTTTTAAAAGGGTGAGAATTCAGAAGCTGGTATAGCTTTCCAAGAAACACTTACTAATATTTCATAAGAAATTTGATAATTCAAACTTAAGAGCTTTTGTCCTCACAATTTATAACTTTCGTTGTATTACTGTGCCCATCATCTTGTAGTTCTCCTTTAAATGAAATATTCCACCCCAGTTCCCAAGTTCAGCTGGTTGTTTCCTGCACTCAAACATCAATTCTTTTGTTCCTCTTGTTTCTGCTTTCATGAGCCTCTTTCACTAGTCAACACCACAAGACTTTCTTTCATTTCCTTCCAGGTCTCCATCAAGATGTGGTTCCTGAAACATCTTGTGATTTCCTAAATTCTTATGCCTTACATTTGAACAATCCTTGGAGTGATTTTCTAACATTCCTTTCTGGGGGTTTCTATATTTTTCATGGGCAATAAGCAGTACTGCTTACTCAGTTTTCTCCAGTGACTATTGCTAGTGAAGTCCATGAGAAAATAAGGCTCCTGGGGGGTGGGGGGGAAGATGGGGATGAAGAGACAATAGGCTGGAAAGCTCCTGGAAGATACAGGAAAAAGGGAGAAAATACAGCAGGCCCCAGTAGGAACTGTAACACTGAGGATAAATTGGACTATATTTTCAACCTACC
>JAGFMF010011815.1:0-18927 GCA_019455555.1 Galemys pyrenaicus
CATCCATCATCCATCCATCCATCATCCATCATCCATCCATCCATCATCCATCATCCATCATCCATCCATCCATCCATCCATCCGTCCATCCATCCATCCATTATCCATCCATCCATCCATCCATCATCCATCATCCATCCATCCATCCATCCATCATCCATCATCCATCCATCCATCCATCCATCCATCATCCATCATCCATCCATCCATCATCCATCATCCATCCATCCATCCATCCATCCATCCATCCATCCATCCATCATCCATCATCCATCCATCCATCCATCCATCCATCCATCCATCCATCCATCATCCATCATCCATCATCCATCCATCCATCCATCCATCCATCATCCATCCATCCATCCATCCATCCATCATCCATCCATCCATCCATCATCCATCCATCCATCCACCCTCCATCCATCCATCCATCTGTCCATCATCCATCCTCCATCATCCATCCATCATCCACCCATCCATCCATCCAGGCCACCTCCAGAGCTCTCTGTCCTCACAAGGACACCAGGCACAGGGCAGTGACCAGCCCGGAGCCACCACGAGCTCATCTGAACCTGGTTGCATGGCAGAGACCCTCGTGGCTGCCAGTGTGTTTGCATGAAGAAAGTGTAGGAAGTGGACCATCTTCTAGGCGACATGCTAGAGCCCGCAGCAGCATCCAAGACTGGGATGGCGGAACAGGGGCTGGAGAAAAGGGTCACCCGATGGTCACACTCACGAGCCCTCCACGCACTCATCCATCATCCATCATCCATCATCCATCATCCATACATCATCCATCCACCCATCATGGCTCTGACAGACTGTCTCTCAAGTATGGTTCCTGTGGACCAGCGTCCTTTCCCTCTGCCCCTCTTCTGAGAATTAAAAGGAGACAAATGGGGGACCTCCCTGGGGTGCAGGGGTTCACTCTCAGCACGATGGATCATCCGCAACCACTGCAGCATGAGTTTGATCCCCAGCCAGGGGAGACCCACAGGGCACAGCAGACTCTCCTGTCTCCCCGCTGCTCCCCTCAGCAGTGTGTTTCAGTGGATCCATCTGTTCTGCTCCCCACTCTGTCTCTGGGGAGTCCTCTCACTCCACACACCCTGGCTTGCACCCCAGTTCTCATATGCATAAATACATAAACCTTTGCAAAAATAAAGAAACAAACAGAAGGGAAGAGGGTGTTTGCCCAACGAGTGGACATGCTGGTCTTTGGTCTATTTTCATCACGATGCCACGACCCTTAGCACAGCGGACCTGAAATGTCTTCACACATCCTAGCTGTTCTAGCCGGTTTACCGGGGCTTACCGGGATTCCTACACGAGGCTCCTTAAACACACTTTGCACAGCGTGGCTGGGTGGGAGCTGTCCAGTAACAGGATGCATGGGAGGACCCCTTGGGGAAACTCCCAGGCACGTGCCCAGAATGAGCCTCCACCCCTACTCGAAGCCTCAGAAGACTCATAAAGGAAGCGTCGGAACTTGGGCCCATCGGCGAGGAGCCGAGGGAGCGGCAGCAAAGCAGACAGGGTCAGAGGACGTCACGCAGCATGCTGGGCGCATTGTGGTCAGCTACAACGCACACAGCCGAGGACCGACACGCCCTGCCTCGCAGACTTGTCGGCCGACCTTACCCACACGAAGTGTAACACGTAAAAAAAAGATGAAAAATCTTAAAAATTGCATTCCACTGTGCTGGACACCAACATGGATTTCCCAGGCTGCGTGTGCTTTTTCAACTCACCCTTGTTCTATCTGATTTTTTTACGATTTATTTCTTGATGCACACAAGAGCTGGGGTGCACGGCCGAGGTTTAAGGGGTGAGAGGAGCCTCCAGAGACACAGTGGGGAGCAGAACGGGCAGACTGACCCAAGCACACTGCAGAGGGGAGCAGCGGGGAGGCAGGAGAGGTCTGCTGCGCCCTGGGGGTCCCCTCCCTGGCCGGGATCCGCGCTCACCCCCTTGCGCCACCAGGGAGGCCCCTATTTGTTGACTTTTAAGAAAAGTTCCAGTGCAGGATGCAGGCGAGAGCCGAGGTCGACCAGCTGGCCGCTGTACTGGTCATTCCCACCTTCTCCTCCAGGGGGAGCTGTTGCTTTCTTGGGCTTCCACTAAGGGCCCCACTAACAGGGCCCCCAACCGACCATGTCTCCCCTGCTCCCCCAAGTCCAGGTGAGCCTACCTGCAGGCCAGAGACCCAAAGCCTCAAAGGGCCGGGACTTTGTCGACAACCGTGCGGTCATAGGCACCCACGGGTGTCCACACCCACAGCTCTGGGACCTGTACCTTAGAACAGGTTGATGACCCTGGAGGGGCCTGCCGTGTGCACCCCATCACCCGAAACCCCGGAGGAGGGACTCTGAGGGGCTGCAGTGCTGGGAGTGGCCGGTGGGCAGGGCAGGGGCTGTGGCTGAGACAGAACCCCAGAAGCCACGGGCTATGTCCCACCCACACCCAACGTGGACCGGAGACTCGTAAATGGACATCTCAAGGAATGAGATTCTGGGGTGACTGCATTTGGGTCCCCCCACATTCCTCCACAGCTCCCCCTGGAGCTGGCACCCAAGGCAACCGACTCTTAGGCCTTGTGCCCTACAAAACACCATGCATCTGTCTCGTTTTGAGGTACCACATGTGGGGTGACCTATCACAGGGGCGTTAGAAACAGAGGCTCACGCGTTGGCCAAGCCGGGGGTGGGGGGCCCCAACAACTGCTGGAGCCCTCAGCCCTCTGCACTCCAGAACGTCAGAACGAGGCCCCAGAACCCATATCACAGTGTGGACAGTGGGTCCTGTCCACTGCTGCAGCCCTCAGCCCTCTGCACTCCAGAACGTCAGAACGAGGCCCCAGAACCCATCTCACAGTGTGGACAGTGGGTCCTGTCCACTACTGCAGCCCTCAGCCCTCTGTGCTCCAGAACGTCAGAACGTGGCCCCAGAACCCATATCACAGTGTGGACAGAGGGTCCTGTCCACTGCTGGAGCCCTCAGCCCTCTGCACTCCAGAACGTCAGGACGTGGCCCCAGAACCCATATCACAGTGTGGACAGTGGACAGCCCTGTCCACCTGTGTCCACGCGGGCGCCTCTCTCGTCCTTTCTCCTCCTCCGGACAAACCTTTTAATAAAACCTGTGGAAATGTGACTTATATGAAGGGACAGCAGAGTCGGGCATCAGGGTGGTCACTTTGTGTCATGAACCCACTGGCCTCTGCTTCCGGACACCCCCATTTCATCCCTCCCACGGGAGAGTGGACCAAGAGGCCATCTGCACCCCGCAAACACGCAGCAGCCCTTGTTTCTCACTATGGGGCGAGCACCAAGGATGAGAACCCCCCAAGTTGGCGAGGAGGCCGAAAGGGGCGCACCGGCCCTCAGCCCTTAGTCTGCGCAGCTTGTCAGCCAATCACAGGCCAGCACTCGCCCTTGGCAACCAATCACCAGGCTCCGAGCAAGTGACCCCGCCCAAGGCGCACCTGAAGGGCCCCTCAGGGGATGCTCCTGGCTGGGGGCCCCATGTGTCCCCAGCTCTTCCTTGGTCGGCCCCCTGGTTGGGACCCCACCATGGCCCCCAGCTCTGGCGCTTCCTTGAGGCTATCGCAGCGGGGGTGGGGGCTGGGAAGTCTCTGCCTCAGTTTCCACTGTCCAGAACCCTCTTTTAACCTGCCCTGGGGGAGCCCTCTGGGTGCGCAGGAGGCCACCCCCAGGCTGGAGTGGAGGGTGCCCCCGTGCTGGGCTAGTGCGCCCTAAGTCAGGCCTAGTGGATCCCTTCCTGGGGGGCACGGGTCTGGTCGCAGAAAGTGGGTGCGCCTGTTGCCTCCTGGCGTTGGGGGGTGTGCACCCTTGTGAGTGGACCTGGGGCTATGGCGGCGTCTGCGAGGCCCCGAGTTTCTGGGGGCCGCCCACTGGGTTTGTGTGGCCCGGGCCAGGTAGAGTGGGGTTCGGGGATGGGCGAGGGGCCGCCTGGAGTCTGGGTCTGGAAACGGGGTGCCGCGGGGGCTGCACTGGGTTGGAGGCCCAGACCCGGCCGGGGCGCGGGCCTGGGCGGGGTGCGGCCAGGGGAGGGGCCCTTGGCCGGGCCCAGCCGCGGTCCCGGGTGCCGGGGTGCCGGGGTGCGGGGTGCGGGCCGGCCCCCCGCCCGCGCCGGGCCCCCGCGGGCGCCGGGGCGCGCGGCGGGGGTCGGGCCGGGCGGCGCGGGCCGGGCGTGGGCGCGGGGGCGGGCCGCGCGCTCGTTTCCGCCGTCCGGCCGCTGGGCCGAGCGGGCGGCGCGGAAGCGCGTTGTCCCGGCGGCCATGTCGCCTTTGTGCGCGGCGCGGGCGGCCCTGCGGGTGTACACGGCGGGCGCGGCGGTGGTGCTGACGCAGCTGCTGCGGCGCTGCCGCGGGGGCTACTCCGAGCCAGGTCAGCGCGCGGGGCGGCGGGGGCGCGGGCGGGGAGGGGCTGGGGGAGCGGCGCGCCCCCCGCTCCGGGCCCAGGCGTGCGCCCCGGAGATCCCCGCGCGCCCCCGCTCCGGGCCCGGGCGTGCGCCCCGGAGACCCCCGCGCGCCCCCGCTCCGGGCCCGGGGCGCGCGGCCGGGGGACGGCCCGGGCGGGGGTCGCGGCGCCCGGATCCGGCGCGGTCCGCCGTGAGCGCGCGCCGCCCCGGGTGCCGCGTGGGGAGGGCCCGGGGTCCGTGCGCGCGCCCGCACGCCGGCGCGGGGCCCCGGGGCGCCTCTGGGGGCGCGGGCGAGGTTGGGGAGGCGCTTCCGCCGACTCGACTGGGTGGCTCTGACCTTCGCCGGCACCGTCCGGGCCGCGCGGCGCTCGCGGACCCGCCCCGGCCCAGGCCGGCTCCTGCCGCGGGTCTGCGCTCGGCCGGGGACGGGGGTTGGGGGGGGACGCGCGCCCCCGGCGCCGGCGCGGACCCCCGTTTGCTATTTTTAGGTGCGGAGCCGCGGCGGGAGCGCGCGAGGGGCGGAAAGTGGGCGCCCCGCTCCCCCCGCGGCGAGTCCGCTGGTCTTTCCGCCCGGCTCTGCCCTGCCCTTGTCGCTCGCGCCCCCTGGAGACCCCCCCCAAACCCCCGTGTGCCGCCGGGGGACCGTTATGCCTCCGGGCCGAGCGAGCGGCCCCGGGTCGCCCTGGGGAACCCCTACTGCAGTGGGTCAGTGGCCGCCAGTGTCCCCCGGCTCGTGCATCCCGGCCAGGGCCGGCACCCTGAGGTTTAGGCCGAGAAGTGGCGCTGGGGGGGGGGGGGGTCTTGTCTGCAGCTGGTTTCCACCCACAACGGCCTGCAGGGACCCTACACTCGCGGCCCAGCGCCCCGAAAGTGGCCCCACGGAGGTGCCAGCACCAGGCTCCCCTGGAAAACGGGTTTGCAAAACGGGGTTCGCCGGGCTCTGCGCACTTGTGGCTCAAGCATGTGGGAGAAGCTGTGGACGCTGCTGCTGGGTACTGGGGTGTCCGTGGCCGACCATAATGTGGCTAATTACGGTTTATGCACCACCTCGGCGGGAAACTGCTTCGTCGGAGCAGATGGGGGCCCCCCTGGCGCCTGCAGGTGCCCCCAGCACCCCTGGGTCACGGAGCCTCAGACTTAACGGGCAGCCACCTGACGCAGGGCTGGAACTGCACCTGTGCCCCCACGTGTCCAGCCCCGGCACCCCCGGGTGGGCAGCAAGATGCTGGGCAGAGAGGGGCAGACGCCCCCTGGAATGGCCAGCGCCGTCTTGGGGTCCCTGGATGCGGGCACCCGCCGAGCACGCTGTTTTCCCAGCCACGGTGTTTTTCGGCATGTGGCTTTGGAGTCCGGAGCGGTGGGCACTGGGGAGACTTGGGGCGCCCGTTGTAAGTTAGCATGTCTGCTAGTTCGTGCTGCTCACCCCACAAGCCCAGTCCCGGCCTGCACCCCACAGGGCCCCCTTGCCCGCCCCCCGCCCTGCGTCCTGGGGTGCCCTCATGCCCGTCTGAGTTCATTGTCCACGTCTTCCGTGCACCAAACCGCCTGTCCCCCGTTGTCTGCCCTAGAGCGTCCCCGATGTCGGCTCAGGGCACGGTCCTGGGGTCGACATCCATGCTCGATGCACCCCAGCCTGGTCCTGCAGGAAACTGGGGTGCTGGCCCAGAGCATCCGCCTCTGGACCCGGGACTCCGGTAGAAACGGGGTTTCTCTGGTGAGTGCGCGTTGCAGGTCTGCAGGCGTCCCCACGGAGGGGACCCTCAAGGTGCTTCAGGAAGGACCCCACTCTGGGCGAAGCCTTGCTGGCTTCAGCTCCTGGTTTGCAGACCCTGAAGGGACCCGCAGAGAGACTTGTCCAGCAGGTTGTGTGATGGACGCAAGGGCCCCGGCAGGTAGACAGGGTCCTTTTCAACCCTGACGATCTCGGGGTCCCCTCACCCGCACAAAATGCGAACCCCAGAGCCTTTGCTCTGCTGTGTGAACCCCAAAGCGTTGCTGGCTGTCCATACCCACCGTACCGGGAAGGGGGCTGGGCTGGACACTTGCGGACGAAGGTACTTAGAGGACCCGCCAGCCCACGGCGCCTGGTTACCCGAACCGCGGTTTTCCAAATGAAAGATCCGGACATTCGGCACAAGCGGCCGTGGGGGTGCGGCGTGGGGGGAGGAGAGTGACCAGCCCTTCCCGACGGGCCTGTGGGCAGCAGGCGGGTGGCCGGTGGAGGGCACTGGCCAGTGCAGCAGAGCAGCGGCTGGATGGACGGGCCACGGTGCCCTCTTTCCACAGGGCCTCAGGGAGGCCCCTCCCCGCCTCCCCAGGCGTCCCCTTGCGTCCGAGGCCCCTCTGTGTCTGCAGCTCCTCGCCTGTCCCTTCCGAGGACGCTGTCCTGGTTGGGGCCCTGACCGCACGGGCTGCCTCCTGCATGGCCCCTGCAGGTCCCCGTTTCCAAATAAAAGACATCCCCAGGTTCCTAGAGGAATTTGGGGGAGCAGCCCCAGTCCCCCACCAGCTTGCTGCGAGCTACCGGGCAGCAGCCTGGGCCGCTGCTTTGCTATTTCACGTGGGGTCGAAGACTTGCAGAAACATCTCCAGGGGAGCCTCCCGCCTTGAGGGGTGACCAATCACGGGGGACCCCTGTGTCCTGGCGGCTGGGGACCCCAGCCGGCACCAGGTGACGTCTGGGCCGAGCTTCTGTGCGGGGGAGTGGTGCCAGCGGGGCTGGTCCCAGATGAGTTCCCCCCACCGAGCTCCTAAGGTCCTCGCGCCCTGGCATCTCCAAGGGGCGCCGGGCCTAGTTAGGATCCTGGATTTGATCCCCGTTCGGCTTCTCAGCGCGCCCGCGGGGCGGGAGGCGGTTGTTGCTTGGAGAGAACCTTGCGGCCGGTGCTGGACTTTGCTGGCCGGGCAGCGCGTCCGGCCAAGCCCCCTCCGCCGGCCGCTTCCCCCAGGACCGTCCCGCAGGGCCGGGGCTCCCGAGGCTTGCATGTTGGAGACACGGGCGAGGAAGCCCCCCCCTCCGAGACCTGCCTGCGCGCACCAGCGCTCCCTGCGCCGCGCCGGGCCGCCCTCCGCCGGCCCCTGCGCCCGGCCCCTCTCACGCTGTTTGTCTCGCTGCTTCTCAGCAGGTGCCCGCGAATGAGCGGCCGCGGAGGGCAGGCCCGGCGCGGGAGCCATGGAGCCTAAGGGGCTGGAGGGCGCGGCCGACCTGAAGCTGGTGGCGCACCCGCGCGCCAAGAGCAAGGTGTGGAAGTACTTCGGCTTCGACACGAACGCCGAGGGCTGCATCCTGCAGTGGAAGAAGATCTACTGCCGCATCTGCATGGCGCAGATCGCCTACTCCGGCAACACCTCCAACCTGTCGTACCACCTGGAGAAGAACCATCCCGAGGAATTCTGCGAGCTGGTGAAGAGCAACACGGAGCAGATGCGCGAGGCGTTCGCCAGCGCCTTCTCCAGGCTCAAGCCCGACGCCGGCGCCGCCGCCGGCACCTCGGCGCAGCCCGGCGCCGCGCCCGACGCGCTGGGGGCCGCCCCCGCCGCCAAGGCGCACGGCCACGAGGCCAAGAGGCAGCAGGAGCTGACGGCCGCTGTGCTGGCGCTCATCTGCGACGGCCTGTACCCCGCGTCCATCGTGGACGAGCCGACCTTCCGCGCGCTGCTCAAGACGGCCGAGCCGCGCTACGACCTGCCCAGCCGCAAGTTCTTCTGCGCCAAGGCGCTGCCGGAGAAGTACGGCGCAGTGCGCGAGCTGGTGCTCAAGGAGCTGGCGGACGCGCCCTGGTGCGGCGTCTCCGCCGACCTGTGGGCCAGCCCGAACCAGAACCGCGCGTACGTCACGCTGGCCGCGCACTTCCTGGGCGCGGGGTCCCCGCCCGGGCTGGCGCTGGGCTCGCGCTGCCTCAAGACGTTCGAGGTGCCCGAGGAGAACGCGGCGGAGACCATCACGCGCGTGCTCTACGAAGCCTTCATCGAGTGGGGCATCGGCGCCAAGGTCTTCGGCGCCACTACGGACAGCGGCAAGGACATCGCCAAGGCGTGCTCGCTGCTGGACGTCCCGGTGCACATGCCGTGCCTCGGGCAGACCTTCGACGCCGGCATCCAGCGCGCGTTCCAGCTGCCCAAGCTGGGCGCGCTGCTGGCGCGCTGCCGCAAGCTGGTGGACTACTTCCAGCAGTCCAGCGTGGCCATGTACATGCTGTACGAGAAGCAGAAGCAGCAGCAGCTGGCGCACTGCATGCTGCTCAGCAACCGCGTGGCCTGGTGGGGCAGCACGCTGGCCATGCTGCGGAGGCTGCGTGAGCAGCAGTTCGCCATCGCGGGCGTCCTGCTAGAGGACACCAACAACCACCACCTCATGCTGGAGGCGGCCGAGTGGGCCACCATCGAGGGGCTGGTGGACCTGCTGCAGCCCTTCAAGGAGGTGGGGGACATGCTGTCCGCCTCCCGCCGGCCGGCCATCAGCATGGTGAAGCCGCTGCTGCACATGCTTCTCAACACCACGCTCACCGTCAAGGAGACGGACGCCAAGGAGATCAGCATGGCCAAGGAGGTGATCGCCAAGGAGCTGGCGCGCACCTACCAGGACGCGCCCGAGATCGACATGTTCCTCAACGTGGCCACCTTCCTGGACCCGCGCTACAAGCGGCTGCCCTTCCTGTCCGCCTTCGAGCGCCAGCAGGTGGAGGACCGCGTGGTGCAGGAGGCCAAGGGCCTTCTGGACAAGGGCAAGGATGGCGCGAGCGCCGGCTGCGGAGGCGGCTTCCGCGCGCCCGAGGACAAACTTTACGCGCTGGCGGAGGAGCCGCCGGCCAAGAAGGCGGCCCTGGCGCCCACGCCGCCGCCCGGCAGCGTCATCAACAGCATGCTGGCCGAGATCTTCTGCCCGTCGGGCGGCGGCGAGGACCCGGAAGAGTGGCACGCGCAGGTGGTGGAGGAGCTGAGCAACTTCAAGTCGCAGAAGGTGCTGGGGCTCAACGAGGACCCGCTCAAGTGGTGGTCGGACCGCCTGGCGCTCTTCCCCGTGCTGCCCAAGGTGCTGCAGAAGTACTGGTGCGTGGCGGCCACGCGCGTGTGCCCGCAGCGCCTCTTTGGCTCCAGCGCCAACGTGGTGAGCGCGAAGCGCAACCGCCTGGCGCCCGCGCACGTGGACGAGCAGGTGTTCCTCTACGAGAACGCGCGCTGGGGCGCCGGCGCGGGCGCAGAGGCGGAGCCCGAGGACGAGGACGAGGGCGAGTGGGGCCTGGAGCAGGAGCAGGCCTTCCCGCTGGGGGACGCGGCGCCCGCGGGCTTCTTCGGGGTCCGGGATGGGGGCTTCGTGTAGCGCCTGCCTGGCGGGCGCGCTGGAGGTGCTGGCTCCGTGGGGGACAGAAGGAGAGACCGCCGAGTGGGGGACAGCGGGCCATAGAGGCACGGGGGCCATTTCCGCGGCCAGGGCGCGAGCACTAACTCCTTTTCTGGGGACGTGCACCTGCGCCCCGTCCTTCTCGGCGGAGGGATAAGAACCATCTGGAAACGCTCACGGATTAGGCCTGTCCGCGCAGGCGAACACCGGACAGACAAGCAGAGCTGGGAGGGCGCGCGCTCCCCACAGCATTGGCGACTCCCCTGCACCATCTGCGTCCTCCCGGGACGGTTTTGGGGATCCTGATAGAATGTGCACTTCGGGGGCCCCTTGTCCCCTCCCTCCCTGGGGAGACTTGCTCGACCAAGTTCCACTGGGTGAACGGGCAGAGCGCGCCCAGGGCGCGCGGGCTCTCACAGGAGCGCGCTCAGCGGCGGTGTCTGTGTTCAGCGGGTCCTCAAGGGGTTCCCCCAAGCCATGTTCTTGGGCTGGGGCCCAGGGCCTGCTTGGATGCAGCGCGCACCTGCGCTCCTGGAGCGGCCGTGAGTCTGGCACCGAGAGGGTGTGAAGCGGCCTTTGGTGGTTCCAGCGCGCGGGGCAGACGCTGACTTGAAACCGGGACTGCGGGGCGCTTTTCCCTCGGGGCTCAGCGGCGGTTGCCCGCACGTTGAGGGGAGACAGCAAGAGGGTCCCCGACATTAAATTCTCCATCTAGATTGTGTCTTCCATCAGAGGCGTTTCTTCGGACGCTGGGCGGGCGGCGGCCGCGGGGACCTCCCGAGGTGTCCAGACGACCACTTGGGGCTCCGACCCGAGGGTCCGCCCGGCACCCACGTGTGGGTGCAGCTTGGGGGAGCAGACTTCTCCGTCTTTGTGGCTGGTGACTGTGACAGTGTCACCTTCTTCTCGCCGGCCTCGTGCGTGCTGGGGCTCCAGCCTGGCCGAGGACAGTCCCTGCTAGCCTGTGTTTCAAGGAGCGGGACTCCCGGCTACGAGCCCCCCACACACCCCCAGGGGCATCGGGGCGCGCTCTTCTCCCCCTTGACTCCTCTGCTTTCTGAGACAAGCTCTGGAGACAGACAGACCCCCGCCGTTAAATAAAGCCCAGGGCGCACCACTGCTTTGGGGGAGAGACTCGCAGCCCTGGGGACGGATGCGCGGTGGCCCCACAAATGTCCGCCCGGTCTTCGGGCGGGGAGGCCTCTTGGGGCGCGCAGATGGTGCCTTTTCGGGCCGGGCTCGGCTTCCCCTCCCCCTGTCCGGGGCCATTCCCTCCCTCGCCCTCCCCTGGAGACCGGGTCCCCTCGGACAAGGACCAGAGCAAGCTCCTCCATGCGCCCGGCTCTAGCCTCTGGGCGGTTCTGGGCGGGTTACGCTGCGCCCCTCAGGCCGTGGTGGGGGCGTTTCCGGCTGGTGGAGGCAGCCTTTGTGGTTCCTTATCTGGGCCTGCGCCTCCTCTGGGGCTTCCTGGGTGTGTCCTGGCTGCCCCCCTCACCGTGAGTCCCTGAGCTGTGCCCGCTGCAGGGGGCCTGTTTGGGGTTCAGAGCGCTGGCTGCGGGGGGAAGGGGGGCGACTAGCTGTGTTTCTTTAGCCAGAGTACTGGGGAGGAAGCTGTGGGTCCCCTGCTGCTGGGGTTCCCACCCAAGGCTGGGTTTGGGGCGAATGAGAAAGGAGGAGAAAGCTCTCCCAGCTGAGATTACCCCCCCACTGCTGGTCCGTCTCCTTGGCTTCGACGCCCCCACCCTGGGGGTCCCTCTGGGACTGGGGGAGCACCAGGTTCACAGCCTGCAGAGGAAGAGGCCCGTGAACCCCACGTGAGGAGAATCCGCAGGCGCACGGAGAGGGGGTTGCTCCTGAGCGAGGAGGCTGGGGTGCAGGGGAGGGGCGCTCATAGGATTAGGGGCTCACGCCACCACTAGACCCTCTAGGCGAGAGGCTGCCCTGCGGTAGGGAGGTTCCTTCTGGTGAAACCCCGATTCTGGGTGAGCCTCCAGTTTCCTTCTGTGATTTCTTCTTCCCTCGGTGGATCCAGCTCAAAATAACACCTGCCAGAGGGAAGTGTCTTGGGGAGGGTCTGTCCTGAGCATTTGGGGGGCCTGTTCTGAGCATTTCAGGAAGGCCGACTTGTTGTGGGGAGCCCAGCAGGAAGGGCAGTTCCTCCAGTGCCTCTCCTGGTCCTCACACCTCGGCCAGTTATTGCAGATACAGACCTGGGTGGTGTGGTTGTGTAGAGGTGATGTGAGACACTGATGGGTGGGTCGTGGATGGTGGATGATGATGGTGGATGGTGGATGATGATGGTGGATGGATGGATGGATGGATGGATGGATGGATGGATGGATGGATGGATGGATGGAGGGTGGATGGATGGATGGATGATGGATGGATGGATGATGTATGAATAATGAATGGGTGGATGGTGGATGGATGGATGGTTGATGATGGATGGATGGATGATGGATGGATGGATGGATGGATGGATGGATGGATGGATGGTTGATGATGATGGATGGATGGATGGATGGATGATGGATGAATGGATGGATGATGTATGAATAATGAATGGGTGGATGGTGGATGGATGGATGTATGGATGATGGATGATGGATGGATGGATGATGGATGGATGGATGTATGGATGATGGATGATGGATGGATGGATGGATGGATGGATGGATGGATGGATGGTTGATGATGGATGGATGGATGATGGATGGATGGATGGATGGATGGATGGATGGTTGATGATGATGGATGGATGGATGATGGATGAATGGATGGATGATGTATGAATAATGAATGGGTGGATGGTGGATGGATGGATGGATGGATAATGGATGGATGATGGAAGGATGGATGGATGATGGATGGATGGATGGATAATGGATGCTGATAGACATGTGGATCAATGATTGACGGACACACGAATGGATGGATGATGGACACACAGACTGACAGATAAAGACAGACAGAGGGATATTCCATTAGCACCCCTCTCCACAGGATCCATAGTTTATACTTTGTGAACCCTTTTCAGGGCTGAATACTATTCCACCTCCACTCACTGTTCATCCACCCATTGTTGATGGGCACATGACGACCCATTTTTCCTCCTGCTGTGAATGACACTGACATTTTGAGTGGACAAATCTTTTCCTGGCCGTCAGGTTCCTAGGAGGGAACCAGCAGCACCTGTGATGTCCCCATGTTTAACCTTTGACTGACCTTGGTTTCTCAAGTGGCTGTGCCCCAGAGGGGCACATGTCCATCTTCATGTCTGTCCCTCCAAGCCCACATTCATCATCTTCTGCCTCCGCCCTCCAGATGGTGTCCCCCAGCAGGTGTGAGCGGGTCTCACTGAGTACCGATGGATGGCATCTTTGGGGGCAGGGGATGGGGCTCGTGAACAAACTTTCAGCACCTCCGTCCCACACGGGCTCAGGCAAGACAAGAGCATCTGGCTGGTGTTTGCTCTAAAAGGACAGCTCAGCTGAACTCAGTCCAGGGTCAGGAGGTCA
This sequence comes from Galemys pyrenaicus, assembly GCA_019455555.1. NCBI lineage: Eukaryota > Metazoa > Chordata > Mammalia > Eulipotyphla > Talpidae > Galemys > Galemys pyrenaicus. The sequence continues at coordinate 13,306 of JAGFMF010011815.1, forward strand.
GGGCTGGCCGTCCAGTGGCTGGCACCGTGTCCATCCTGACCACCCCCACCCTCCAGTGCCCTCTGGTGACCTCAATCCTACAACCATATTCCTAGGGCTGGTTTTGGTTTAGGGTTAGGATGAGGGTCTGTTCCTCTGCTTAGCGTCTCTGCCCCCCACAGATGAGTGACACCATCCAGAATTTATCTTTCTCCTTCTGACTTAGCAACATCCCCTCCATTTCCCGGCACATCGCTGCTAATGGCAAGAGCTCGTCTTTTTCCCAGCTGCGTAGTATTCCACCGTGGAAAAGCCCACCCGTCATTTATTTTTGCTTTTTCCTTTTTGGAAGAAGGCGCTATTCTATGGCATGAATTTAAGCGGTTTTCAATTTTTTGAGATGCTGGTGGCTGATATGCAGGCCTAAGGCAACTTGTTCCTCACCTTCAGCTTCTCCCACCTCCAGCCCTCTCCACTCCCCTCCCCGGTCCTTCAGCCTCAGAAGCCCGCCCTACCCCGCTCTCAGTTTCTATTCTGTGGTCGTTTCAGGGGAGCGCATCTGCGGGGGGCTTGTGCGTCACTGAGCCCTACTGAACTTGCTTCGCTTCCCCCCTCGCTCAGCATAATTCCCTGCAGACTCATCCAAGTGGCTGCTGGAACAATAGGCTTTTGTTTGCAGTAACACCTGTGAAAAGTCCCGAGGAAAATTAGCATCAGATGAAGGCGCTCCCCATTGTACCCCAGCTGCAGCGAGCGTTTCTGCTCCTTTATCCTCGCTCCCGTGGGCGTGTATCGGTGGCACCGACACTTCCAGATGGAATTTCTGGGTCAAAGACAATACGTGTGACTGCAGCACCCTCCAGGAAGACACAGTCCCGGCCGGGAAGGAACTGTGTCAGCATCCAATTAGGCGTTCTGGGGGGACGCGTCCCCAGGAGGACGCTTGCTTTTGACCTGTTCTGCTTGGAGAAACCTAGCAACATCCCTTCCTTCCTCTTTGTTGAATTGAGTCCACTGATTTCTGTGCACCTGCCAGTTCCTGGCTCCTGCCTTTGTCTGCCTTGGGGACGTCATCGACAGGTCCCTTTCTTCTCTAATAGTGTAGAACTTGAGGCCACGTACGTGATGGGGACTTTGTTAGTGCAGGGGCCAGCCAGCGGGCAGCAGAGCTTGGGCTCAAAGCCAGAGGACCAGGCAGTGTCAGGACAGCACACAGTAGGTCGTCCTTGATGTCCAGCCAGGGAGAGCTGTGCCCTATGCCCCAGCTCCACTGCAGGGGACACTGGGCACTGGAAGGACTGTGTGTGGAGACACTCCAGGGACTGTGGGTCTGGCTGGCTACTGAGCCCCCCGATCCGGACAGCCCCGGGGAGGGCTGGAGCCCATTAGAGAGCGGGTTTCACCACCCAAATGACATAACAGCTGAGCACGCTCCGTTCTGGGCCGAGCGCCCCCATGTCAGCAGAGCCCCCGGCACTGCCCACACTCGAGTCCTCTGTGTCTCCTCGTGTTTCAGGGAAGTCCGAGTCACTGCTGATGTTCCCCGTGGCGCATGGCCCAGGGGGATTTCTCAACCGGCTTCCAAGGGAAGAAACAGCCCAAGCCAGGGCAGTGAGCCAGCTGCCCGGAGGACACTGCATGGGGCCTGCCCTTTGTCAGCCTGGAGAAATGACTCCTGGAGTAGGTAGGGACTTGTTTCTCAGACCTGTGAACCGAGCAGGCTTTTCCACGCAGTCTGTCCACCATGGGGTTCCCAGGTGGAATACTATGCAGCTGTGAAAAAGATGAGCTCTTGCTGTTTGCAGCAACATGGAGGGAAATGGAAGGGACGATGCTAAGTCAGAAGGTGAAAGATAAATTCTGGGTGGTTTCACTCCTCGCCCTGGCATCTGTCCCGATAGCCTGTGGTCTTTGTGGACTAAATAGAAGATCAATACTTGGCATCTGCTCGTACATTTGGGACAAACTCTTGAGTAGAAATGGCCTTTGCATTGCAGGGGGACAGCTTAGAAGTGAATGTGAACTTTCTAGTTCTAGGTCAAGTTAGTACTCGCCTCCAGGTCTGTGAGCGCCTTGTGACTCGGTAACCCCTGGATGGTTGATTATGGGCAGAACCAGGCTAGAAAACATCAGTGTGAGTTTCTATGAAGTTCAACCTTTTTGGTTCCTTTTACCCGGCATGACTTTCAGTGACCGAAATGATGGCTTTTTAGAAAATACTCATTCGTGGTCTATTGTCTGCGGGATGTCCTCAGCCAATTAATATGAAATACCTTGTTTACACAAGCAAATTAAAAGACGTGTTTTTAAGGCTGTGCTCACTGAGATGATTGTCAAAGGAAGCAATTTGCGTCCCCACAGATTTAGAAATACACAAAGCTAAAAATAAAGGAGATGAAAGTCAGCCTCGTAATTCTTCTGCCCTTTCTCCTGCTGGAAGGCTTCCTGTCTCCTCCTGAACCCAGTTTGCAGCCGCTGGCCCATGTGATGCAGTCGACAGGACAGTACGCTCTATTTTTTCCCCACCTCTTAACAGTTTTTTTCTCTGCATTTGAGCTTGTTCAGTTCTCGATCTGCCATCAGGCTCGCTCTTTCTTCCTCAGTTGTGCGGAGTGAACCGGCAAGGTGCTGAAAGGTCGCACTGCAGAGGGGCAACTTAGGAGAAGTGAATGTGAACTTTGTAGTTCCAGGTCTAGTTAGTGCTCGCGTACAGGTCTATGAGCACCTTGTGACTCGGTAATCCCTGGATGGTTGATTACGGGCCGAACCAGGCTGGAAAACTTCAGAATGCTCCACCGTGCATCTTGGAGGCTTCCTTGAGCTGAAATGGTTCTCAGTTAGCCAGCGGCCGAGTTAATACCTTCTTGACCTCAGCTAGTGTATTCCTACCCGGTTCAGAATCATCAGGACCCCACTAAGGGCAGTGAACCCCTGGTCTTGTCCCAGTGGAGGACACCATCATGGGCCACTTGTCCCGGGGACAGTGAGGATTTAGGAGAATCATTCCTGCTCAAGCCTCTGGTGAACCCCCCAAGATCCCGTGGAGAAAGATACACAGACGGGGAGCCAGGGGCAGGAGGCCACGCAGGAGATGTATTAACAGCAGCGTGAGAATCACAGACCAGTTGCAAGAGACGTGTGGGCTTGGTTCCATCGAACCCTCTCCGGATGCAAGGGGATCGCTGCCGAGGGAGGGTGTGGTGGGGCCACGGGCGGGGCTGGCTCCTGTCCCGTGTCCAGGGGTCAGGGAGGACACGCAGGACAGAGGAGAAGATCAGGGGCTGAGGAGGGACGAATCCATTGCATCATCCGCTCTGAGGTCCCAAGCAAGTGGCCAGACCACTGCCCCCCGCCCCAGCCCCAGCAGACACCTGCTGCAGCCCCTCCCCGCCCCTTCATCGGGCCGGCCAGGCACCCCAGCTTCAGCTGTTGTCTCCAACCGTGTATCTGTGTCCCACGACCCGGCCACCGTCCACCCACCTTCCCGGTCAGCCCTGTGCAGGGTCCAGGCAGCTGGGGGCTCCGACCCCACGCGGCTGGGACTCACACCACCTCAGTGCCCTGTGCTCAGCCCCTCGTCCCCTGTGCCCGGAGCCCGCGCGTCCCAGCGGGGAACGAGCGTCTTCTCTGCCTTCACTTCGTGCTTCCCGCGAGCAGGCGGGAGCTGAACGTAGGCTTGATTTGGGGTTCATTAGCGCAGGAGCCCCAGAATCCAGCAAACGCCCTCCCCGATTTCACAGGCTCCTCTCGCGAGCTTGTGTCCTCCTGCGTCCATGCTTGGGGCCAACCCACGTTTGCAGAGACGGGATCCCTAAAGCGGGACCCTCCTGGACCCCGAATAATAATAAAACCTGCGTTGAAGCCACAAAGCCAAAAGGGGGCGCTGGTGAGCTGGAGGGGGGTTCCCTGGAGCGCGCCCCGCGGCTGCAAACCCTGTTCTTACAAACAGCGGGCAGTTTATTCTGCAGACCCCTTAGCGAGCAGATTCCCCCAGCGAATCCTGGGGAGCCCCAATTGGGGTCCTCAGCACGAAGGAGCCATCTGGGGCTCCCCAGGGGCATAGGGGTTAAGGCGCAGCGCTATGGCCCAGCAGACCTCTCCTGCCTCCCCGCTGCTCCCTCAGCAGTGGGTCTCAGTGGATCTGCCTGTTCTGCTCCCTGCTCTGTCTCTGGGGAGTCCTCTCACCCCCGCACCTCTGCCCTGCACCCCAGCTCTTGTATGCATTAATAAATAAAAATAAAGCTTTAAAATAACAACAAAACATTTTGGGGGTGCAGATTTTTGCTCCCTGAAGTGTGCCAAGGATGAATGCATCCTTTTGGAATGTAAAAGTTAGATTTTAAGGTTATTTAGGGCCTCCCTGGGGGCGCAGGGGTTCAGTCTCAGCACCATGATGCATCCACAGCCACTGCAGCAAGAGTTCGATCCCCAGCCAAGGCGGGGACCCCCAGGGCGCAGCAGACCTCCTGCCTCCCCGCTGCTCCCTCAGCAGCGTGTGTCAGTGGATCTGCCTGTTCTGCTCCCCGCTCTACTCTGGGGAGTTCTCTCACCCCCTGCACCTCTACCCTGCACCCCAGCTCTTGTGTGCATGAATAAATCTAAAAAAGGGACCTCTTTGGTGGCACAGGGGTTTAGCACCGCGCTATGGGGCTTCTGCAGCCAGGCAGCAGGAATTCAAGTCCTGGCCTGGGAGGGGACCCCCCAGGACGCAGCAGACCTCTCCTGCCTCCCCGCTGCTCCCCTCAGCAGTGGTTCAGAGCATCCACATTTTCTGCTCCCCACTCTGTCTCTGGGGAGCCCTCTCACCCCGAACCTCTGGCTGCACCCCAGCTCTTGGGTGCATCAATAAATAAACCCAAAATATTATATATATATATAAAATGCCCCACGCTGCGCCCGCAGGCACCGCGCGCTGCGGGTGGGGGCGCTGAGCCTCCGCGGAGCCTCCTCTGCGTCTCTCCTGACTCCCCTTTCTCTTTCCTCCCGCAGTTTTGCCCCCGCAGCCCGGACGCGTTGCCATAGTGACCGGCGGGACCAGCGGCATCGGCTTCGCCACCGCCAGACACCTGGCGCGCCTCGGCATGCACGTGATCATAGGTGAGCGCGCGCGCCGGGCCGGGACGCAGACGGAGGCCAGCCCAGCCCGCGTGTCCTCGTGCCCAGCGCTCTGCGCGCGGGGTGGGGCGGGACACCGAATTTGGTGGGTGTTTGGGGAGCCCCTGAAGCCGCTGGCCCGGCCCCTCCGGCTACCCAGCGAGTGGGCGTCTCTGTCCCAGCTGGCCGGGGCTCCTGCCGGCTGCAGGGACCACCCAAGACCCCAAGACCCTGCTCGTTTTATCTTTTAAGATTTATTTACTGATGCACGCAAGAGCTGGGGTGCAGGCCAGAGGTTTGAGGGGTGAGAGGACTCCCCGGAGACAGAGTGGGGAGCAGAACAGGCGGATCCGCTGAAACCCACTGCTGAGGGGAGCAGCAGGGAGACAGGAGAGGTCTGCTGCGCCCTGGGGGTCCCTCCCTGGCTGGGATCGAACTCGTGCTGCAGTGGCTGCGGGTGCTTCTTAGTGCTGAGACTCAACCCTGCACCCCAGGGAGGCCCCACACTTCCTCCCCTCCCTCCCTCCCTCCCTCCCTCCCTCTCTCCCT
>JAGFMF010011815.1:34656-50735 GCA_019455555.1 Galemys pyrenaicus
ATCTTGGGTGTGATCTAGTCATCCATGTTTGGTGTGACCCAGTCAGCCACGTTGGGTATGATCCATTCAAGGATGTTGGGCATGAACCAGTTGGCCATGCTGGTTGTGATCTAGTTGGCCATATTCTGTATGACCCAGTCGGCCATGTTGGGTGTGACCCATTCAAGGACGTTGGTTGTGACCCAGTCAGCCATGGTGGGTGTATCTAGTCAGGGATGTTGGGTGTGATCCTGTCAGCCATGGTGGGTGTATCTAGTCAGGGATGTTGGGTGTGATCCTGTCACCCATGGTGGGTGTATTTAGTCAGGGATGTTGGGTGTGACCCAGTCAGCCATGGTGGGTGTATCTAGTCAGGGATCTTGGGTGTGATCTAGTCATCCATGTTTGGTGTGACCCAGTCAGCCACGTTGGGTATGATCCATTCAAGGATGTTGGGCATGAACCAGTTGGCCATGTTGGGTGTGATCTATTTGGCCATGTTGGGCGTTACCCAGTCAGCCACGCTGGGTGTGACCCCGTTGGCCGTGTTGGGTGTGATCCATTCAAGGATGTTGGGTGTGACCTATCAGCCATGTTGGGTGTATCTAGTCAGGGATGTTGGGTGTGATCCAGTCAGCCATGTTGAGTGTGATCCAGTCAGCCATGTTAGGTGTGACCCAATTGACTATGTTGGGTGTGATCTAGTCAGGGATGTTGGATATGAACCAATTAGCCATGCTGGTTATGATTTAGTTGGCTATGTGGGTGTGACCCAGTCGGCCATGTCGGGTGTGCCCAGTCGGCCATGTTGGCAGAACCCAGCAGCCCAGCCAGGCCGCCCACCTGCTTGCTGCGGGGATGCACCTCGGGGGGGCCGTGCTGCCTCCCCCGGCACCGTGTCCACCAGCAGTCCCACGAGCGCTCGTGCCGACCTGTCTCCTCCCGCAGACCCCAGAGGAGGGAGCCTGGACCTCCGTCTACACCGCAGTCTCCCCTGCCCTGGAAGGGGTTGGCGGCCGCTACCTCTACAACGAGAAGGAGACCCGGTCCCTGCAGACCACGTACGACCCGGAGCTGCAGCGGCAGCTGTGGGCCAGGAGCTGCCAGATGGCCGGCGTCCGCGACGTGACCAAGGACCTGCTCTCAGCGTAGCCGCCCTGCTGGACAGCTCTGCGTCCGCCCCCGCTCACACATCCGTGGAGGCCTCGGTGGTCATCGCCGCTGGCCTTGGGGCTGTGCCCAGCCTTCCGCAGGAGACCCAGGAGCTCGAGAGCCCTGGACACCGTGGCAGCGTCCCCGGTGACCCCCCCCCAGAGTGTCCTACAAGTGCCACGGTGATTAAAGCCTGCACCCGAGAGCGTGACGTCCGTGCCTTAGCCCTGGCCGCCGAGCGGGCGTGGGCAGGAACCTCCAGAAGCGAGTCCTTTCACGGGGCGTCCACCACATGCGGTCCTGCTGATTCTGAGGGTCTCGGGTCCTTCGTGCTCACGTCCACTCATTGCCCTGCCCAGCTGGCCTTGGCGCGGGGTCCCACAGGGAGACCCAAGCCCCAGCGGCTGTCGGATCCGCCCCCCACAGCCTGCACCCCACTCCGCCCCATGACACGGACCACCCCCAGGCCCCGCCTTCAGCCTCAGCTCCGTCACTAGTTTGCACAAAGGGTCCCTCCTGATGGGCGGCAGAGAGGTCCCGGGACGCAGAGTCGCTGCTGGGACGGGGCCCCGCTCCCGGACGGCGTCCGCAGAGGGACAGAAGAAGACACACGAGGAGCACAGTTGGGGGGACAGGAAGAGCCTCCCTGGGTGCTTGAGAGGCGGCACATTCCCGAGAGTCCTCATGTCACATTTTGGGGTGCCGGCAGCGGGGAGCAGACAGCCCTGTTGTCTTCGGACACTGATGAGCGACAGTAGCGCCCCAGGGAGGACATACGGTTTCTGGTGAACATCTCAAGGGCTTGGAGGCCGCCTGCCCGGGCCCCTTCATCGTCCACCCGCCAGGCAAGGAAGGCTCAATCCCCAGCTGGGGAGGGGCCTTAGACAGAGCTGGAAACGCCGAGGGGGTCTCCTGCCCGACATGCACCCCCGGGGTCTCCTGCTCAGGCGCCCCTCACTCTGCAGCCAGCGTGGCCCCACGCTCCACGCCACACAGACGCCCCGGGTGTCCAAGCACAGAGTGGACGCAGCTTCCCCGGCTGGAGCTGGCCGGTGGCCACGAGGCTGCTTTTCAGCAGGCTGCTCCTCCTCCCCTCCCTGCCCTCGTTGCTCATGTCTCCCCACCTGCCCGGCCCCCGCGTTTGGCCCCTGAGGGTCCAGTGCATGGTCAGCACTGACCGGTCATTCGGCTGCAGGAGCCCGACCTGCCGGTGCCTTTCCATGAGGCAGGAGCAGGTAGCCGGGCGCCCGGAAGGGCAGGCATCCATCTCGGGGTTCTCGGGAACCCCGGGGGCCTGGGCCACTGCAGCAGTGGACCCCAGAAGCTGCTAAGTGGACACCTTGTGAGAGGGCTGCAAACTGGCCGGGGCTGGGGCTTCAGCCGGCAGAGGGACTCGGCAGTACTCGGCGCAGCTTCTCACATGCCGGCTGTTGTTCTTAAGCAATTTAATAACCAGCCACCCCAGAGCTGGGCGGGGCTCAACGGTCACTCAATAAAATGAAGGAAGGTCACTGAGGAAAGCGGCGATGGGGTGTCCGGCGGTCTCCGCCTCTGGGCAAGATTCTTCTCGCCCCTCAGCTCCGACCCCTGCAGACCTCCCGCTGCAGAAGGAGGCGCCTGCCTGGCTCCATGGGAGATGACAGCTGCTGGCGCAACATGAGAGCGGAGACAGATGGACAGCCGATGCGCGGGCACCTCGTTAGTTCTGTGTCAGCGGGTGCCCAGAGGGCAGCAGGCCCCCCCCATTCCTGGGCTGTGCGATCTGCGTCCACAGCTGCCCGGAAGGATGGACCGTGGGCGTGCAGATGCATTTGCGAAACCGCCTGTGGGCACGTGGGGCTGTCTGCTTGACCCCTGTCCAGCGGCGGCTTTTGAGTGTACAGTGGACGGGAGGTGCATGGTCTGCAGCTTCCGGGGTGCATCCAGCAGGCAGCTGTGTCCTTTGCAGAGGGACAGAACGCTGCACGTTGGGTGTCTCGGCAGCCCAGATGGTCCAGGGACGAGCGGCCCGGGGTAGGTGGTCATCCTGGCTGTGTCCTGCTCTGCTGGACCCCCAGCACGTGAGACATAGGACAGCAGGGTCCCTTCTGCAGGGCTGCAGTGGTGGAAGAGACACTGGGAGCCTGCAGGCAGCACGGAGAGCAGAGTGGCCGGCCGGACCGGGGAGGGAGCCCAAGCGCTGGACACTGCTGCTTCCCTGCAGCCCAGGGGCATGAAGCCGAAGAGCGTGAAGCACAAGACCGTCCGAGCATCCTCAGCGGCCCCCACATTCTCTGCATGATGAGGGGCGACCGATGCAGATGCTCTTGTAAGAACTGGCCGTTGAGTCCACTCCCTGGCACTCGGACCAAGTGACCTGGCCGGAAACATCAGCTCCTTTGCCGGGGACGTGGACACCGGCCTTCCGCACCAGAGTGGACGTCCAGCACGCAGGATCTACTGCTCCGTGCCCTCCCTGGCTGTCTGCAGAGCTGCCCGCAGTGACCACAGAGTCCACATCTCTGGCGCCCCTCCCATCTCAGGTCACCCCCAGCTCCCAGGGCGCTCCCCAAGCTTCATGGCCCTCTCGCAGAGGTCTGGACGTCCGCGGGCTTCCAACTCTCCCCAGGCAGCCTCTGAGGACACCGCGGCAGATTCTGGACCGGCTCCCGCCGTGCATGGACGTCCCAGAGCTCCCCGGCGTCTCAGACTCAGCCCGGCCGGCTGACGGCGTCTGGACACGGCCAGCAAAGGAGACTCCCGTGTGTCCTGTCTAGCTCTGAGCCTGGTGGCCGCCGGAGGACAGGACCCGTCCACGGTCAGCCAGAGCTCCTGGACAGCCGGGCAGGCGCCAGAGAACAGGAAGACGCCAGCCTCAGAGTGACCACGGCCGCGGACAGGCCCCGCTCGGTCACCACCGCCCGGGGCCAGCGCCGGACAGCAGGGAGCTCCTGGCCCAGCGTGTCCCTGGCTGGCAGCGCCGGCCGCTGCCCCGAGGCCAGGCGGGACCTTGGCAGGCCCGTCTGCGGTGCCCGGTCTGTGCCAGAGCTCTCGGCCTCCAGTGTCCGCAGCGAGGGACGCGGCCTTCTGGAAGGGCCACTCGCTTGTGGCCGGACAAATCCGCAGACCCAGGTGAGCGAGGCGGGGCCTGGCCATGGGGCTGCCGGGGCCCCGGGGCGGCGCCGCGGTGCGGGGCTTGGGATGGGCGGGCGTCCGAGCATGGAGTGGACGCAGCTTCCCCGGCTGGAGCTGGCCGGTGGCCACGCTGCACCCGAGGGTGCTTTTCAGCAAGCTGCACCTCCTCCTCTCCCTGCCCTCGTTGCTCGTGGCTCTGCATCTGCTCGGCCCCCGCGTCTGTCCTTTGCGGGTCCAGTGCACGGTCAGCGCTGACCGGTCATTCAGCTGCAGGAGCCCGCCCTGCCGGTGCCTTTCCATGAGGCAGGAGCAGGCAGCCGGGTGCCCGGAAGGGCAGGTGTCCATCTCGGGGTTCCCGGGAACCCCGGGGGCCTGGGCTGCTGCAGCCGGGGACCCCAGAAACTGCTAAGTGGACACCTCGTGAGAGGGCTGCAGCCACGAGAGGGCCGGGAGACCCGCGCGCCTGCGCTGTAGAGGTGAGCGCATGGGTTCAGCCCCTCCAGGTCCACCTGGGTTGTCTTTAGTGGGAAGTGTTTACATTTTCACGGCTGCATACTATTCCATGGCAAACCCTGACCCTGCTTCCTGATTTTCATTCCTCTGTCTTTGAGCGCATGGGTTCATCAGCCCCTCCAGGTCCACCTGGGTTGTCTTTAGGGGCAAGAGTTCCTCTTTTTCATGGCTGCGTACTATTCCACATCAAATCCTGACCCACTCTTCCTCTTTTTCATTCTTCTTTCTTTGAGCACACGGGTTGTTCCGTAGTTTGGCCTCTGTAAATCGTGGTGCAGGGAACAGGCGGGCAAGTTACCTGTCGAATTGGTGTTTCTGTGTTCTCTGGGCAGAGATCTGGGGAAGGAACGGCTGCGGCTTATGTTGGATCTATTTGCAGTACTTTGAGAACCCCCCACACTGCATTCCACGGGGGCGGGACTCATCTGTATCCCCCCACCGTGCACAAAGACCCCTTTCTCTGTGCACATCGGACTCGATGGCTGGGAAAGGCAGTCCCTCTCTGTCCACGCCTGTCCAGCTCCTCAGAGGTCAGCCGTGTCCATTCCATGCAGTAACCATATCAAACTAATTACAGCCGCTGTTACTTCTGCTCAGTAAACAGCTGTGACCCGGGGTGCCCAGCGGCCTTGTCAATAAGAATTACACGAACCCCGCCAGGGCAGGGGTGGGGGGAAAAGAAGACCCGTGTCCTCTGAAGGTCAGGCCTGGACTTTGTCCATCAAAACCGGGGTGGGAGGAGCCTTCTGTGGATTCCTACTGGTTCGGGGGCTGCCAAGTTCCAGGTCAAATTGCAGAAGATGGACACGTCGTACAAGGTTTATGCCTAGGAGCAGAAGTGACCCAAAAGGGAGCAGCTCCTTGCTCTGTCCTGCTGTGTACCTGGATTTTCAGCCCCTTCCAGCCCTTGGCTGTTTTCCAGCCTCTCCCCAGCTGAGCTGAACCCGTCTCTGCACCACAGCCTCTACAGTCACGACTCTAAGTAATTCCTCGGGGACCTTGCAATGCGTTTGCAGGAGAAACCAGTAAGTTTGTGGAACCTGCAGCTTCCCAGCAGGTGCCCAGAAGCGCTGGCCTGGCCGTGCCCATTTGGCCCGAGAGTCCAGCAAACGCTCGCTCACCAAACACTTTCTCCTCGCCGTGGCTGCAGATTCACGGACGCACCAAGACGGCCGTGTCCCAGGCCTGAAAGCCCTGACTTGCTTCCGGGGGCCAAAGGTGCAGGTGGGCACTGGGGTGCCGCTAGGGGTGAGGAGCTGGGAGCTGACCTGGGGGCCGGGGCGGGGGAGACGTGTAACCCTCCAACCCCACCGGAAGACCCGGTCTCCACTTGCAGCTTTGCAAGGACGGTTGCTGCAAAGAATTCCAGACGGTGCAGGGCTCTTGCAGTTTGCTGCAAGCCACCAGGAGACAAAACGCAGACGCAGCTGGCCCCCCAGTCCAGCCACGCAGACCCAGGCCCTTGCTCCTCCCCCACCCCCAGCCCCGCTGACCGCCCTCCCTCCTCCCTGCAGTTGCATCCTGCCTCACCCCCTGCACACTGTTTCCAATGCCTACCAATTTAACAGCAGCTGCAGTGCGATTTCCACGCGTCCCTGGGAAATTAATTTACTGGCGCTCAGATGGAGACATCGTGTCTGACTTCAAAGCCAGTCCCAGACCAAGGGCATCGCCTCAAGGGCGGACGGAGGCTGGCCCCGGGCTGTGCCGTAAACCACGTTAGTAATTGATGCTCCGGGTGCACGTCCTCGCCCAGCTTGTGTTCTGTGGGCTGCAAACCCTGCAGGTCAGCACCCTGGGCGTTTCAGCAACAGGAATGATCCGTCCCAGCCAAGAAAAAGAGGGAGGAAACGTGTCTTGCAAGATGAAAGCAAACGGGGCGGCTCTACATGCACCCCCTCCCCGAGCTTGCACCCCCTTGCCCTCTGCACAGTCTCCGTAGAATCGACCACCCCCACCCTCTCTCGCCAAGCCCTGCAGCCGGCTCTCCCTCCAGCCCCAAGCTGTGCCCCGGACGCCTGGAGACCGTGCATTCTTCAAAGGTCAGCGCCGGCCAGCTCGCTGACCGGGATTCCGCAATGCTCCCCCGTAGGCTCCACAACTAAGCCCTTCCCGGGGCTCACTGACCCGAGGTCCTGCCCATTCTAAGTTTAGCTTTCAGACACAGGCCCATTCACAGGCTATTTTGTGCAAGAATGTGGACTTTCCGGAGCAGGGGGCCAGCGTCCCCAGCCAGCTCTCTCTGCATCGAACGTTCCCTTAAGATGCCTCCCAACCAGGATTTCTCAGCCTCGGCGCTGTGGGCGTTGGGGGCTGGGTGGTCCTCTGAGCGGGAACAGCTGGCGAAGGTGGGGTGCTGTGTGGCTTCCCTGGTCTCCACCTCCTCATGACAGGAGCACGCTCTCTCCGGGGTGACACCCCAGAATGTCTGCAGACACTATTACAAATCCCATCGGGCAGGATCTTTCACCTGTAAACCATTACCCTAGGTATATAAAGTATTGACAGGTGGATGGATGGTGGATGGATGATGGATGGATGGATGGAAGGATGGATGGATGATGGATGGATGGATGATGGATGGGTGATGCTGGATGGATGGATGGATGGATGATGGATGGATGGATGATGGATGGATGGATGGATGATGGATGATGAATGGATGATGGATGGATGGATGGAAGGATGGATGGATGATGGATGGAAGGATGGAGGATGGATGGATGGATGATGCCCCATCTCTGAGCATCGGGCATCAGCTGGGTCGGTGGAAAAGAGATTGCACAGGCCGGTGACTGGGGGATGGAGCTGGGGCAGAGGGACATCTCTTGGCATCAGCTGCGTCAGGTGGAACCCCCTTATTCTCAAAAGAGCCATGAAGGACGAGCCCAGCCGTGACCGTGGAGGAGACACCCTCTTGCTCCATCAGCCTCACGGTCCAGCGGATCTGCCTGAGACCCTCCTCCCTGCCCCTCTGGGAACTGATGCAGGGTGACATCAAGTGACGGTCTTCAAAGTGAGTCCAGAACTGCCCCCGCGGCTGCAGCTGAGTCCACTCTGCGTCCAGAGATCAGATAGACAAAGCAGCCTGGACCTCATTCCTCACGACGTGTCCGAGCTGTCTCCTCCGGCGCTGGGGACCTCAGTGGGTGGAGCGCCCTCGCTGGCCGGGCAGCGCGCACAACCTCGTGAGGACACCTGTCCTCGGTTCCTCCCGGACACCCCACATGGCCGCCTTTGGGGATCGGATCACGCACCCAGACGCCGTGGCGGCCGAGCATGGCTGGGCTGCGGCGTGGAGAAGCGCCGTCAGGCTCCAGGAATGTGGAGGCGAGGTTGCCCCGTCCCGCCTGGGAACGTCGTCCAGAGGCAGAGACGATGGCACCACAGCCGACACCGCTGGGCTTCCTGTTTGTCAGCGGCGAGACCTTCTAATGAGACGTCTCAGCTCTGCCAGGCCGGTGACTAAGCCGTGGGAATGCCCCGGAGGGCTTGAGATGGTCCTGGTTGGCCTGAGATGGTCTGGGCAGGATGAGGTGCAGGGAGAAACCTACCAGCCGCCGCTGTCTCCTCCACCCATGCTCGGCGCCCGGCGGCTGGATTCCCTCCAGGAGGTGCAGGGATGGGCTCTGAGCTCCAGAGGCCAAGAGGAAGACCTGGAAACAACCTAAATGTCCCCAAACAGACGACTGGATCAAGAAGAGGTGGTGTCCATGCACGCGATGGAATACTATACAGCCGTCAAAAAGATAAACTAGCGTCCTGTCACCAGCCAGGTGTACGACCTCCATCCCCACCTGCTCAGCTCCTGCTCTTGGGATAATGCAAAGGAGAGAGCGGCATATTTTAAAGTAACTTTTTTCCCTTTATTTATGAATGGCCCAGCAATTCCACTCCCAGGTGCCTGCCCCAAGGGCACAAAATCTCTAATTTGAGGGGACACCCCTCTGTCCTCTGAGCCCTGTTCACACGAGCCAAGTTAGGGGCACAAGCTGTGGAGGGGTGAGTGGATCAGCGGGATGTGGGATAAAGACGGTGGAATACTATGCAGCCATGAAAAATGACTTCTTGCTGGTCGTGACTCTGTGGGTGGAACTGGCATGAAGCTGAGTGACAGAAGTCAGGGAAACAGGCAAATATCAGGCCCTCCCTGGCGGCGCGGAGGGTTAAGCAACGCACTATGAAGCAAACCACAACCGCTACAGCGCAAGTTCAATCCCTGCCGCCGGCCAGTTGTGGTCCCCGTGGATTCCCACTACCATGTCACCCGTACACCCTCACCTCAGTCCCTGTGCTCTTCCTGCCCTGCTCCCAGCCCCTCTCCCCAGCCCCACAAAGTGTCCCTGATTTGTCCTTGTCTTTTGGGTTTTGTTCTATTGTTATTATGATGATTATTATTCTTTTCCTTGATCCTTATATTCCTCCTAGGGTGGAAACCATCCAGTATTTTTTTTTCTCCTTCTGATCCAAAAGAACACCTGCACCCCTATATTTATCACAGCACGATTTACAACAGGGAAGACCTGGAAACAACCTAAATACCCCAAAACAGACAACCGGATCAAAAACAGGCGGTCTATACGCATGGTGGAATACTATACAGCCGTCAAAAAGATAAACTAGAGTCATTCGTAAAATTAACTCATTTTTGCAGTGCTAACTGTGGTCACGGCACTATGATTTAGGGGCAGAAGTTCACACCTCTCCAGGTAAACGCCCACACAACACCCCCCACCCACAGTGCATGTGGCAGCCCCTGCTATTTGCTCGCCACCCTCACATTCTAGATGCCTGGGTTGTGCAGACAGATTTCAGTGCTGTGGTTAATTTTGCCTGTTCCTTTTTTTACATTTCTCTGTACTCCACATATGAGTGAAAAAACCTGATATTTGCCTTCTTCTTTTTGAAGATTTATTTGTGTACAGAAGAGCTAGGGTACAGGCCAGAGGTGCAGGGGTGAGAGGACTCCCCAGAGACAGAGTGGGGAGCAGAACAGGCAGATCCACTGAAACCCACTGCTGAGGGGAGTAGTGGGAGGCAGGAGACGTCTGCTGCGCCCTGGGGGTCATCGCCTGGCTGGCGGCAGGTATCGAACTCGCGCTGCAGGGCTGTGGTTTGCTTCATAGTGCGTTGCTTAACCCTCCGCGCCGCCAGGGAGGGCCTGATATTTGCCTGTTTCCCTGACTTCTGTCACTCAGCTTCATGCCAGTTCCACCCACAGAGTCACGACCAGCAAGAAGTCATTTTTCATGGCTGCATAGTATTCCACCGTCTTTATCCCACATCCCGCTGATCCACTCACCCCTCCACAGCTTGTGCCCCTAACTTGGCTCGTGTGAACAGGGCTCAGAGGACAGAGGGGTGTCCCCTCAAATTAGAGATTTTGTGCCCTTGGGGCAGGCACCTGGTTGTGGAATTGCTGGGTCACACGACCAGCTCATTTTTAGTATTTTGAGAGCCGTCTGCAGGGGGCAGTCTGAGCGAGTTCCCTGCACGGTGTCGGGCCCCCCTTCCCTCCGTGCCCCGGCAGCCCTGCCGCTCCCCTGCTCTCGATGCTCACGGGCGTGAGGTGGTGTCTCAGTGAGGTTCGAATCCACACGTCTCTGCTCCTACGAGCCTTTTAAAACCCTGTGGCCCCTTGGCCGTCTGCGTGTCTGTTCTGGCCACGGCTCCAGCGTCAAGCCAGAGGCTCCCGCGCTGCCCAACAGCGTTCGAAGCCCCACGGGGCGACGGGGTTTGGCCCGGCGGGGTCTCTGGCTGATGCCCGCCTGGCCCTTCCCACCACCCGTCTGCTGCCCCTTGATCAAAAGCTTCCTCGAAGCCGGGGCCAGCTCTGTCCATCTCGGAGGGTGCATTGCTCTGCTTCAAGAAATAACCGGGGTCACCGCCGGAGCGTCCCCCGAGCCTGGACAGGACAGAGCAGCGGCAGGTGCCGTGACCGGCATGGCAGAAATGAAGGGCAGAGACAGAAGAACAGCCCCCAGGGTCAGTTTTGGGGGCCCGCTGGAGGAGGGGGTGTCCGGCAGCAGAAATGAGGCTGCGGGGAAAAGCCCCAAGCTCCTCCCGCCCCGTTCTCCCCAGCAACTCCGCAGCAGCTTCTGCCTGGGCCCCCGCCCCCAACTGTCCAGCGAGCCAGGAGGATGCAAGGGTGGCTGGTGGCCACACTTCCGGGAGCTCCCCAGTTCCACCGAGAACGCAGGGACCCTCGCTGGCAGGCGCCCCGTCCTGTGCATCTCACCCTCGGGGAGCAGCTGCGGCCAAGTTTCTCCCTTTGTGACCTACGAGGACCGGCCAGGGGTGCGGCTCACTCGCAGCGGACACTCCAGCCGGCCGCGTCTCCGCAGAGTCCGACGCCCACCGGTGTCCCTGTCCAGAGCTCGGCCTGCAGCTCGGGCAGCGCTGGGGACGACGCGGCTACGAGAATGGCGGGGCGTGACCACTGCCCCCGGGTCCTGCCTGGCCGCTGGACCCTGCCCGGGGCCGTACACGGCACAGGAATGAGAGCAGCCACGCCAGCTTGCACCGGCGCCCAGCTGGAACCGGGCCAGGCGCCGGGGGACGGGACTGCACGTGGCCTGGCCCCGCGGGTGTCTCCGAGCCCCGCGAGGCGGCACCGTCACGCCCGCACAACCTCGTCCCCACGCAGCGCCCGCGCCTCCTCCCCACGCAGCCGCTGCCCGTTTATTTTGGGAAACGCCACTTGTCCTGAACCCAGAAGAGCTTCGCGATGCTCCAGCGGCCGCTGGCAGATTCCTGGCAGCCGAGAGCGACGCGGCGGCTGCCAGGAGGCTCGAACCCCAGCACGGCTGCAGGGGCGCGGCTCTGGGGACCCCGCCTGGCGGCAGAGGGGAGCCCAACGTGCCCTTGGGGGCACCCGCCAGGTGGCACTTGCAAGTGCAAACTGAGCCGTCTGCACGTGCAGCTGCAAAGTCCGGACCTGCAGCCTCCTGATGCCTGTGGGTGCTTTGGGGCGCCCTCTGCGCCCCCGTTTGTGCCCCGAGCAGAGGGCGATTGTGAAGACCGAGGAGGTGCAAACCCGGACCCCTTTGGCCCAGCCCGACCTCGGCGGAGGTCTCGGGAACGGTCAGGGCCCCACGAGGACGGCCTCTCTCTCGGAAGTGGACCCGGCTTTAGATCTGCTGCTGTGGGGTGCGGGCGGCTCTCGGGGCTCCGTGCGCAGCTGGATTCTGTGCAAGGCCCTAAGGCCTGAGATGCGTCTTCTTTTGTTTTTTAAAGATTTACTTATTGATGCACACAAGAACTGGGTGCAGCCAGAGGTGCAGGGGGAGTTGTCTCCCCAGAGACAGAGCGGGGAGCAGAACAGGAGGATCCACTGAGACACACTGCTGAGGGGAGCAGCGGGCGAGGCAGGAGAGGTCTGGGGTGCCCTGGGGGTCCCCTTCTGGCCGGGGGTGGAACTCGCACTGCAGCGGCTGCGGAAGCCCCACAGAGCGGTGCTGAACCCCTCGGACAGCCAGGGTCCTGCGTTGGGGTCCTCTTGTTTCTACAAATACTAAATTGGTTGGAAATTGTCACCTCAACATCAGTATGCAGTAGTCTGCTCTGTCTCCGTCCTCCTCCTCGTCCTGGTGTCATCCTCCTACTCACCATCTCCACCGCCAGCCTCAGTACCACTATCACCACCACCATCTTCTTCACCATCTCCACCATCTTCTCCACCACCAGCATCATCACTCATAACATAACCTCCACCGCCATCACCATCATCTCCATCATCACATCATCTCCACCTCCATGATCACCGTGACCACCATCTCCATCTCCACCATCATCACCATCACCATCATCACCATCATCATCTCCAACATCTTCTTCACCACCAGCATCATCACTATCATAACATAACCTCCACCGCCATCACCATCATCGCCATCACATCATCTCCACCTCCATGATCACCACCGTGACCACCATCGCCATCTCCACCATCATCACCATCATCACCATCACCATCATCTCCAACATCTTCTTCACCACCAGCATCATCACTCATAACATAACCTCCATCATCACCACCATCATCTCCACCACCACCAACTTCATCACATCATCTCCATCATGTCCACCTCCATCACCACCATCATCTCCATCATCATCATCATCATCACCACCGTCATCTCCACCTCCATCACCAGCACCATCACCACCATCTCCACCATCATCACATCATCTCCATCCCCACCATCATCTCCACCTCCACCATCGCCACCAGCACCACGATCATCTCCACCATCACCATCATCACCACCACTTCCATCACCATCACCATCATCTCCACCATCATCACTATCATCTCCACCATCATCATCACCACCAGCACCATCATCTCCACCATCATCACCATCATTTCCACCATGTCCACCACCATCACCACCACCACTTCCATCACCATCATCTCCACCATCATCATCATCACCACTACCTCCATCATCACCACCAGCACCATCATCATCACCATCATCTCCACCATCATCACCACCATGTCCACCACCATCACCACCATCACTATCATCAGCATCACCTCCACCTCCCTCATCTCCATCATTGCCACGACCACCACCCGCATCACCATAACCACAATCAAGTCTCACGTTTCCCGTGTGCTGAGAGACGAGAGGCTCTGGCCAGTGGACTGGACCCCGTGGGCCCCTGTCTGTTCTGTGCCCCCAGGACCCCCCACTACGGCTGCACCACAGGGAGGGCCAGCCCTTACCAGAAGATGTAAGCTAGAGGAGACGTTGACCGCTGGGTGCCTGGTGGCCTCTGGGGCCGGGCCGTGGGCTCCCACGGGGACAGACCTGCTGGGTGAGACCCCGGCCCACAAGCCGCCCCACAGAGGGCCGTGACCGAGGCGGAGACTCCTCCAGACACACCGGCACCGCCGCCCATGCCTCTGAGGACCGGGACTTGCCACTCCCCTCTGTTGGGCAGAGCCAGGGCCTCTTAGCTGGACTTCGGGGGTACCCCAACTCTGACAAACAGCGGCAGAGACTCCGGGGTGTGTGGCCACTGTCGCATCCAGAGACGCTGCGTCCACTCTTCTCTTGTTGCTAAGCTTCACCGGTGCTGTCTTGGACCTTTACGTCGCTTCTATCTTTGCGTGGAGGAGCTTCGGTTTCCCCCGGAGCATGAGGTTTTGAGGGGCAGGCTCCCCTCCTGTGGGCTGTGACCCCACATCCAGCCCAGGGCCCCCCAGAGCAGACCCTGGTGCACGCGCCCCCCACTCAACTCGCACCTCCCCCTCCTGCTCGGTTCTGCAGCCAGATCCCAGGCCGCGGCGGGTGGGTTTGCTCCGAGTCTCTCTCTCCCGTCCACATGCAAGTGGCACCCTCTGCTCCTCGTCCGTCTCCGTCCGTCCCCGTCGCTCCGCGTCCTTCCCTGCAGCTCCTCCGTGCTGCTGCCCGAGGCAGGGTCAGCTTCTTTACTGCTGGATGCGTGAAACTCAGGTGCAGGCTGCGTGCCCTCGTGCCCCACAGAGGTGCAGCCGGGAGCCCCGGCTGGACGGAGGGTCAGAAAAACGAAGTCCCCATGTCCACAGCGCAAACCACTCAGCTCACGGCCCTGAACAGGCGCGACGTCCCTCAAATGCACCCCTCACAGGGCCAAGTCTCACGTCCAGTGAGCTTCTGTCTCTCACCACACACTCCTTTGAGCTCGGCATCTCCACGAGTCGTGCACATCTGCTCCTTCTCACTGTTCTGCAGACACAGGGAGGTCTCCAGGGGAGCCGGGCAAACGACCTGTGTGCCCAAGGACGGAGCAGGCAGCGGGAAGGCGCAGTCTGTCCCCCATGGGTCCTGCACAGGGTCGGCGCTGCCTGGTCACTCCGCTGCAGGAGCCCAACCTGCGGGTGACTTTGTCAGGCACGCAGGTGACCAGGAATGCCCAGGGGCCCTGACCGCTGCTGGACGGGGACCCCAGAGCTGCTCCGTGCACCCTCGTGAGAAGGCAGGGTCTGAGGTCTGGTTTCGCTGACGCTTGGCCGTCAAGCAGACAAGAATTGTCCGGTCAGCGGACTCTGTCGCCCTGAAGCCGCACAGGACACAGCACCGTTGCGGTGTCCCGCCCCTGCGTCCTCCGACACTGCACGAGTCTTCTTCTGTCCCTGCCCTGGGATCCGCTCGCCCATGTGCGGCTGCCGCATCGTGTGCAGGTGGTGTCCATCTCAGGCGAGGGTCCTCATCTCCCCAGGGCACGTCCAGGCGCCTCACGGCCTGAGCTGCCTGCGGGCACGATCAGGTTGTGCATTTCTCACCTGCCCTCGGGGTCAGCTTTGGTTCTCCCACAGTGGCCTCTTCTTTGCCCGCAGGCACCTGCCCCAACATGTCCTTATGGTTTTTGCAACAGTGTTGGTGGCGGCCTTTGTTTTTTTCAAAGCTCCTTCCTGCAGGTCTGTTTTACGGCTCCACGTGTAGCCCTGTGCCTGTCTCCGGCCGGTCTGCTGCAGGCGGGTGTCGGCACGGGCCCGCCTCACACCTCTGGAAGGCACAATCCCTTCTCCTCCGGCTTAGCTCGGCTTCCGCATCCGATGTTGCTGTGATAGAGGAAATATGGCTGACTCAGCTGAGCGGTTCTTCCGGGCTCTCCGGTGCCTGTCTCACTGCTCCTGCAGCGGCGTCTCCCGACCCACTCAGCTCTCCCTCTCCGGTCTGGCCGACTTTGAGCCCACCCCCAGGGTCGACACCTCAGTGTTGGTTCTTGCATATCCAGCATCCCCCTCTGCTCTCGGCAGACTCCGCTTCCTTGGCTTCCTCCAGGGGGTTCCAGTGCAGAGTTTGCCCCGTGAGCCGAGCCTCTGGCACCTTCGCTACTGAGGACAAATGGGAGAGGAGACACCAGAAGGTCAGGAATCTCTCCAACAACGAGGAGGGGGAAGAAGGGACCAACATGGCCGTAAACCCACCACAGAAAACAAGACCCTGGGCTGCAAGGCTTGGACCACGAGGCCGAGCCCAGGAGGTGTCAGAGGCTGTTGGAGCTCAGACCTGAAGGTGGAGATCCAGAGGCTGAGTCCACTGCAGAGTCTCCGTCCCTTTCAGATTCTGCGGAGTTATTGAAAAGTCCACCACCAGCCACCCCAGGAGGAGTGAGCCCCCCCCGAGGGAAGGAGACTCTCCCAGGCAGTGTCTGCTATGGCCCGGGCAGGGGCTTCTCCTCCCAGCTCTCTCCTCTGCAGGCAGCGGCCTCCTGCCCCCTGTGCCCGGGCAGGGGCTTCTCCTCCCGGCTCTCTCCTCTGTGGGGCGGCGGCCTCCTGCCCCCTGTGCCCGGGCAGGGGCTTCTCCTCCCGGCTCTCTCCTCTG
>JAGFMF010011815.1:57207-68324 GCA_019455555.1 Galemys pyrenaicus
AGAGCCGGGAGGAGAAGCCTCTGCCCGGGCACAGGGGGCAGGAGGCTGCTGCCCGCAGAGGAGAGAGCCGGGAGGAGAAGCCCCTGCCGGGCACAGGGGGCAGGAGGCCGCCGCCCCACAGAGGAGAGAGCCGGGAGGAGAAGCCCCTGCCCGGGCACAGGGGGCAGGAGGCCGCTGCCCGGCCAGGGCAGACACTGCCTGGGAGAGTCTCATTCCCTCAGGGGTCTCACTCCCCTGGGGTGGCTGCTGGTGGACTTTTCACCAGCTCTGCAGAATCTCTCCAGGGGACTCGGAGATTCTGGACACGGAGCTCACTCTCCTGTCTGCACTTGGGGTCCGACACCCCCACGCAGTCAGGTCTTGTGTCTCCTGCTCTGGGATCTCCTCGTGGGCGCCTGAGGGTCTTGGTGTCTCCAGTTGGGTTTGCGGCTGCTCGTCCTCCCACCCCTTCCTGCGTGGGCCGGGGCTCTGGTCTCAGGGCGCCTCCTGTCCAGTTTTTTTTTAATCTTTTCTCCTTCATCAATGCAAGGGGTTATGAAGCATCCACAGCTGCTGCAACGCGAGTTCGATCCCTGGCCAGGGAGAGGACCCCTCAGGGCGCAGCAGACCTCTCCTGCCTCCCGCTGCTCCCCTCAGCAGTGTGTCTCAGTGGAGCCGCCTGCCCTGCTCCCCACTCTGTCTCTGGGGAGTCCTCTCACCCCTGCACCTCTGGCTGCACCCCAGCTCTGGCATGCATCAATAAAAATAAATGTTTAAAAAAGAAAAGCAAAGTAGGACCCAGCAAGGTTGGTAGTGAGCGAGACGACCCAGCTCATTCCCCCTGCAACATCCACATGCCATCTGCAGGGTGTCATTCAGCACCCACTGGGGTTCTTGCCAGGACCTCTGGGGCACCGCCCCATCCCCGCCCCCAGGCAGCTGGTGGGGACAGTTCAGAGGCAGACGCTGGAAAGCTGGAGGCAGAGAACCCAGAAGGCGCTTCGTGGGGCTGTGCCCCGGGGACAGAGAAGATCTGCACAGAAAATCTGACTCCGAGCGCGGAAAGAAATGGACAGAACCAGATGGGCTGGTAGGCCGGGAAAACCAGCTGGCGGCTCACTCTGCAAAGGCAGATTTAAGGGAGAAAAAATGTGGAGGGGAAAATATTCTGAGCCTGCAGAGGAGAGCGGGAATGCTGGCGGCTCAGGAAGGACGAAGGTGGAGAGACCAGAAAGAGGCCCCGGGTCAGCTCGGGCAGCAGGAGTTCCTGGCTCCCTGGGGGCAGCACCAGAAGCCACCACGAGAGGAATAGTAGAAGCTTCCTGGCACCGTTTGGACGAAACACCACAACTCGGCGACCTTTGCCTCGCACGTGTGACATGCCAGGACTCTGAACTCCACCCAGGTCAAGTCAGAATCAGCCCAGCTTGTCTCGTCCCTCAGGCAGCAACACGCCAATTACTTGCACAGAGGAAAACCCACAAAAGCCTCTTTGCTCCGGGTCCATCAGTGGGGACACCGGCCCTGATTTTACCAAGACGAGAGCAAAGCACAACCTCTGATGTTTCCTGGAACGTGGATACAGAAGCAAACCCTGTTTTTTTAAAGTTCTTTTAATTTGTGCGTGCAAGATGTGGGGTGCAGAAAATGCGTGCAAGAGCTGGGGTGCGGCCAGAGGTGCGGGGGTGAGAGGACTCCCCAGAGACAGAGCGGGGAGCAGAACAGGCAGATGGACTGAAACACACTGCAGAGGGGAGCAGCGGGAGACAGGAGAGGTCTGCTGCGCCCTGGGGGTCCCCTCCCTGGTGGGGGACTGAACTCACGCTGCAGCGGCTGCAGAAGCTTCACAGTGCTGAGACTGAACCCCTGCACCACCAGGGAGCCCCCCTTCTTTTTAAAGATTTATTGATGCACGCAAGAGCTGGCGTGCAGGCCAGAGTTGTGGGGGTGAGAGGACTCCCCAGAGACAGAGCGGGGAGCAGAACAGGCAGATGGACTGAAACACACTGTTGAGGGGAGCAGCGGGGAGACAGGAGAGGTCTGGGGTACCCTGTGGGTCCCCTTCCTGGCCGGGGATCGAACTCATGCTGCAGCGGCTGCAGATGCTTCACAGTGCTGAGACTCAACCCCTGCACCCCAGGGAGACCCCCTTAACTTTATTTTTAAAGATTTATTGATGCACACAAGAGCTGGGGTGCAGGCCAGAGGTGCAGGGGTGAGAGGACTCCCCAGAGGCAGAGCGGGGAGCAGAACAGGTGGATCCACTGAAACACACTGCTGAGGGGAGCAGCGGGGAGGCAGGAGAGGTCTGCTGCGCCCTGCGGGTCCCCTCCTGGCCGGGGATGGAATTCGTGCTGCAGTGGCTGCGGGTGCTTCGTTGTGCTGAGACTCAACCCCTGCACCCCAGGGAGACCCCCTTATTTTACTTTTTGTTTTATTTATTTATGCATGCAACAGCTGGGGTGCAGGCATAGGTTGGGGGTAAGAGGACTCCCCAGAGACAGAGTGGGGAGCAGAACAGGCAGATCCCCTGAAACACACTGCTGAGGGGAGCAGCGGGGACACAGGAGAGGTCTGCTGTGCCCAGGGGGTCCCTCCCTGGCCGGGGATCGAACTCACACTGCAGCGGCTGCAGCTTTACCCCCTTCCCCAAGAACAAACCCCCGTCACCCTTCTAACTGGTACAAGCTCAGCCATCGGCCGTGACCAAAAGGGTTTGATTGGAGGCTCTGTCCCCCGCCGGCTTCGGCCACAGAAGGTATTTCCGGTCGGCCACGTGCCGCGCTGGCCTGGCGGGTTACCCGTGAAGACGGCTGATGCTCTCTGCTGCGTTTAAACCATTTGAATCGGGTCTGGGAGCAGTGGGGCGAGCAGGACGGCCGCCAGGAACAATCAGGTGACATTTTCCCCGCCAGAGCTGGGCAATCCCACGTCTTCGTGGGGTGCTTGCGTCTGAGATGAAAGGAAAGGAGCCGAGCCCACACTGGCCTCTCTGCTCTTCTCTTTCCCGTGCACACTGCAGAAGCTCCTTGTTGTCCTGTTTGGGAGCCCTCGGGGGCCTGTGGGCCGGGGCTGTCTGTGTTCTACGGAGGACTGCCCGCCGCTGCCCCTGCCGGTGAGCTCTCTGGCCCACGAGGCTGGAGGTTGAGGGCATTGGCTGAAACCCCCTAGCTGGGCTCCGCCTTCTGTGATGTACCCGTGCATGCTGCTGGGGGCAGATGCTGGAGGACAGAGGAGAGGAAAAGCGGGAAGGGGCGCCCTGAGACCAGAGGAGGGGGTGGAGGGACAGCAGCCACGAACCAGCTGCAGAGACCGAGACCCTCTGGTGCCAGAGACCAGATCCCAGAGCAAGAGACCCGAGACCTGACTGCGTGGGGGTGTCGACCTCAAGTGCAGACAGGAGAGTGAGCTCCGTGTCCAGAATCTCCGAGCCCCCTGGAGAGATTCTGAGACCTGGTGGAAAGTCCACCAGCAGCCACCCCAGGAGTGAGACCCCCGAGGGAAGGGGACTCTCCCGGGCAGTGTCTGCCCTGGCCGGGCAGCGGCCTCCTGCCCCCTGTGCCGGGCAGGGGCTTCTCCTCCTGGCTCTCTCCTCTGCGGACAGCGGCCTCCTGCCCCCTGTGCCCGGGCAGGGGCTTCTCTTCCCGGCTCTCTCCTCTGCGGGCAGCGGCCTCCTGCCCCCTGTGCCGGGCAGGGGCTTCTCCTCCTGGCTCTCTCCTCTGCGGGGCGGTGGCCTCCTGCCCCCTGTGCCCGGGCAGGGGCTTCTCCTCCCTGCTCTCTCCTCTGCGGGGCGGCGACCTCCTGCCCCCTGTGCCCGGGCAGGGGCTTCTCCTCCCGGCTCTCTCGTCTGCAGGCCGGTAGCCTCCTACTCACCGGGACCTGCCCCTGCCGGGGCTTCTCCTCATGGACCCTCCATGGAGGCCACTCCCCGCAGGCCGCCCGCCTGGACCCCACAAGCCCCTCTCCGCAGACCTGTCCCCCTCGGGCAGACCTTCCTGCCACCGGTGTCCATGAGAGTGTCCTCTGCTCTCCTGCCCTTCCCTGACCAACCTGCTCTTTAAATAGCCACCGTCTCTGCTCGTGGACAAACTGGCCTGGGAGCTGGCCGCGTGCCCGGAACCGGGAGCTCTGGGGAGCCCTTTCCAGGGTCACCCCAAGAACCCCGCACCCCAAAACCACACTCTCCGAAACCAACATCAGAGACGCATCTAAAGTGGGACATTTTAAGAAGCCGGAATGTGCTGAAACGTTTATCTGTTGTGAGTTCAGAGAGAGGCAGAGTTCGGAGAAAGAAGAGGATGGAGGGAGAATATGGACGGAGGAGAGAAAACCTCGAGGTGGAAGAATGTTGCTAGAGAAATGGATGTCGCAGGCACCTCCCAGTCGCAGTTCACCCTGAGCGCGATTAACGTGCGATGCAGGTGCAATTAACAAGCGCCCACAAATGGACGTTCTTGGTCAAGTCTCAGTGTGGAGGCAACACTGCAGGACAGCGGGCTGGAGACGCCGCCCGGTCACAGGCTCGGCCCAAGTGCAGCTGACATCCCAGGGCAGGTGCCGTGAGCACGTCAGACGCAGGCGCAGCCTCAGCACCGGACAGAGCTGCTTCAGGGCTCGGACAGCCGGTCGGGCCTTCTGCGTCCTGGGAGAAGTAGCTCCCTGCAACACCCCCCTTGTCCCTGGACTCAGCCGTCGGACACACGATTCTGCAGCAGATGCAGAGACAGCAAAGTATAAAAGCGGCTCCAGCCTCTGTTTGGGGCCCAGATTTCCGGAGACAGGACTGTGTCCGGATGCACATGCACGTGAATCTAGACTGAAGCGCCTGGTCTCCAGAATCCCCAGAACCGCCTGGTTCCTCCTCCTGCAGCCCGGGGCAAGGGCCAGAGGGACCCCATTGTGGAAGCAACACTGCTGGACAGCAGGCTGGAGAGGCCGCCCCGGTCACAGGCTCGGCCTAAGTGCAGCTGACATCCCAGGGCAGGTGCCGTGAGCACGTCAGACGCAGGCGCAGCCTCAGCACCGGACAGAGCTGCTTCAGGGCTCGGACAGCCGGTCGGCCGGTCTGCGTCCTGGGAGAAGTAGCTCCCTGCAACACCCCCCTTGTCCCTGGACTCAGCCGTCGGACACACGATTCTGCAGCAGATGCAGAGACAGCAAAGCATGAAAGCAGCTCAGCGTCTGTCCGGGGCTCTCGGCAAAGGCCGTGCCTGGTCCCTGTTCGTGTGACCGTGCAATCAAGTGCTGGTCTCCAGGATCCTCGAGCGCAGTTCTGCGTGAAGTCCGCCTTAATCGCTGTCCAGGTCTCACTTTCCTTGACGGATGTGGTAGAGTGGAGGTGGCAGTGCTTGGACAGCACTCATTACGGTTGAAGTTGGCGCGGCAGTAATTACAGTGGTGATCGTGGTGGCGTTAATCACGGTGGAGGCTTCGTAGCGTGAGTTGTAGTGCTGGTGGCAGCATAATCGGAGTAGAAGTGTTTGTAGCATTAATGGCTGTGGTTGTTGCAGACGAACTCAGTGAGAGTAGCTGTGGGCCTAATCACGGCAGTAGAAGCTGCAGCACTAGTCACTGGCGTAGTAGTAATCGCCGTAGCATTACTCATAGTGGAAGGGGTAGCATTAATCAGAGTAGTAGCAATGGGTGGGATAGCACGGATGATGGTAGACGTTGCTGCAGCATTAATTGCATTAGTAGTAGCAATGGTAGCATTAATCATGTTAGAAGTGGGTGTAGACATTGCTGCAGCATTAATCGCATTAGTAGTAGTAATGGTAGCATTAGTCATATTAGAAGTGGGTGTAGCATTAACCATGGTAGTAGTAATCGCCGTAGCATTACTCATAGTGGAAGGGGTAGCATTAATCAGAGTAGTAGCAATGGGTGGGATAGCACGTGATGGTAGACGTTGCTGCAGCATTAATTGCATTAGTAGTAGCAATGGTAGCATTAATCATATTAGAAGTGGGTGTAGACATTGCTGCAGCATTAATCGCATTAGTAGTAGTAATGGTAGCATTAGTCATATTAGAAGTGGGTGTAGCATTAATCATGGTAGTAGTAATCGCCGTAGCATTACTCATAGTGGAAGGGGTAGCATTAATCAGAGTAGTAGCAATGGGTGGGATAGCACCGATGATGGTAGACGTTGCTGCAGCATTAATTGCATTAGTAGTAGCAATGGTAGCATTAATCATGTTAGAAGTGGGTGTAGACATTGCTGCAGCACTAATCACAGTAGTAGTAGTAGTAATGGTAGCATTAGTCATATTAGAAGTGGGTGTAGCATTAATCATGGTAGTAGTAACTGTTGCAGCATTAATCATGGTAGTAGTAATTGTTGCAGCATTCATCATGATGGTAATTTCAGTAGCATTACTCATAGCAGAAGTTGGTGTAGCATTAATCACGGTAGTAGTCATTGCTGTAGCGTTAATCATAGTGGATCTTGCTGTAGCGTTAATCATAGTAGTTTGCGTAGCGCTAATCATTGTAGAAGTAGTAGGAATTGTTGCAGCACTAATCATAGTGGTGATTTCTGCAGCAGCAATCATAGTGGAAGTAGCATTAACCAGGGAGGTAGTCACTGCTGGAGCATTAATCATCGTGGAACTTGCTGTAGCGTTACGTAGCACCAATCATAGTGGGAGTTGGTGTAGCATTAACTAGTGGTAGTAGTTGCAGCACCAATCCCAGAGGGAGCTGGTGCGGCATTAACTAGTGGTAGTAGTTGCAGCACCAATCCCAGAGGGAGCTGGTACAGCATTAACTAGTGGTAGTAGTTGCAGCATTAACTAGCGGTAGTAGTTGCAGCACCAATCCCAGAGGGAGCTGGTGCGGCATTAACTAGTAGTAGTAGTTGCAGCATTAACTAGTAGTAGTAGTTGCAGCATTAACTAGTAGTAGTAGTAGTTGCAGCACCAATCCCAGAGGGAGCTGGTGTAGCATTAACTAGTGGTAGTAGTTGCAGCATTAACTAGTAGTAGTAGTAGTTGCAGCATTAACTAGTAGTAGTAGTTGCAGCACCAATCCCAGAGGGAGCTGGTGTAGCATTAACTAGTAGTAGTAGTAGTTGCAGCATTAACTAGTGGTAGTAGTTGCAGCACCAATCCCAGAGGGAGCTGGTGTAGCATTAACTAGTAGTAGTAGTTGGGTATTAACTAGTAGTAGTAGTTGCAGCATTAACTAGTAGTAGTAGTTGCAGCATTAACTAGTAGTAGTTGCAGCATTAACTAGTAGTAGTAGTAGTTGCAGTATTAACGAGTAGTAGTAGTTGCAGCATTAACTGTAGTAGTAGTTGCAGCATTAACTAGTAGTAGTAGTAGTTGCAGTATTAACTAGTAGTAGTAGTTGCAGCATTAACTGTAGTAGTAGTTGCAGCATTAACTAGTAGTAGTAGTTGCAGCACCAATCCCAGAGGGAGCTGGTGCGCATTAACGCGGTGGCCGCACCGTGCGTCCCTCTGGGGACAGTCACCGCAGAGAGGTGACACCGTGGTCGAAGCCACTGTGCGCGGCTGTAGAGAAACGCACGGGCCGGGCTGGCCTTGCAGCGGTGTCCAGGGGAGGAGGAGGGCCGGGATGCCCTGGTGGTGACCAGGAGCGGCACGGCGGGGACAGCAGCAGAAGCGGCAGATGTGGCCCTGGGCATCGCAGTGACCACAGACTCACTGCCGGCTGCAGCCGGTGGCCGTGCCGGTCACCGTCCTTACGGGCGCACGATCAAGTCCCCTCAGCGAGCGCAGCTGTAGCAGCCGCGACAATCATCCACAGCGTGAAGAGCAGCCCATTCTAGCAGTAAAACAGTCACGTATTGAGGGGACTTTCTGGGGGTGCAGGGGTTCAGCACCGCACCGTGAAGCATCCGCAGCCACTGCAGCGCGAGTTCGGTCCCCAGCCAGGGGGGGAACCCCAGGGTGCAGCAGACCTCTCCTGTCTCCCGCTGCTCCCCTCAGCTGTGGGTTTCAGTGGATCCACCTGTTCTGCTCCCCGCTCTGTCTCTGGGGAGTCCTCTCACCCCTGCAACTCTGGGCTGCACCCCAGTTCTTCTGTGCATAAATAAAAAAACCTTTTTCAAAAACCCTCAAAATACAGGGGCCTCCCTGGGGATGCAGGGTTGAGTCTCAGCACTGTGAAGCATCCGCAGCCACTGCAGCAGGAGCTAGATCCCCGGCCGGGGAGGGGACCCCCAGGGCGCAGCAGACCTCTCCTGCTTCCCCACTGCTCCCCTCTGCTGTGTGTTTCAGTGGATCCACCTGTTCTGCTCCCTGCTCTGTCTCTGGGAACTCCTCTCACCCCTTCACACCTCTGGCCTGCACCCCAGCTGTGATATGCATCAATAAATTTAACAAATGTTTAAGAAAAACATGTATTTAATTGTGCATACAGGAATTGGGGTGCAGGCCAGAGATGCAGGGGTGAGAGGCCCTCTCCTGCCTCCCCGCTGCTCCCCTCAGCAGTGCGTTTCAGTGCATCCGCCTGTTCTGCTCCCCACTCTGTCTCTGGGGACTCCTCTCACCCCTGCACCTCTGGCTGCACCCCAGTTCTTGCACGCACAGATAAATAAACCTTTAAAAAACAGCACCCTAAACGCAGTCCACAAAGAAGCCACCTCAACAGCCCGTTCCTGGAGAAACAGACGCCGCAGACCCTCCTCCGCCTTCCCCTCTCCGCAAGCCGCCGCCGCCGCAGTCCCCACCCTTCCCTAGTGCGCGCCCGGCACGTGCATTTCATCTGCCGGGAGAAGACCAGGCTGGTCCCTCCGTCAGCGGCGCCCCCCCCCCCCCCCGGCCCNGGCACGTGCATTTCATCTGCCGGGAGAAGACCAGGCTGGTCCCTCCGTCAGCGGCGCCCCCCCCCCCCCCGGGCCCATGGGGGCGGCTCTTTCTCCCTCACGGAGCTGTCGGACTCCCAAGAGCGTCTCCTGCAAAATGATGTTTTGCCGCCCAACCCAAACGCGCTAATTAAAACCAAACAAGAGCTCTGATTTAGCTGCTGGCGCCGGCGCCGCCTGGGCCGCTCGCTCGGCTGTTTGTGTTCGACTTTCTGGGTATTTGGGTGAAGAAATGAGAAGTTTCGAAAATAAAACCTGCAGCCCACATTGGTAATTGAGCTCCAGAGAAACACGTTTGCAAATCGGATTGAAGCGCCCTGCGCCTTCCCAGAGCCGGTGCCGCCGCATCTGCCAGGAGCTCCGTCCGGGGCGCGGTGCCCCGATGTGGGGGGTCCCCTGTCTGTGCGATGCAGACCCCGCCGCTGCCTCTTCCTGTCGCCTCTCTCTGCTCCCGTCCAGCGGAGGGGGAGCCTGGGCGTGCACCCCCAAGTCCTCTCCCTGGTCCCCCCAGTCCCCCTTCCTGGTCGTGGGGCTCGGTCGTGTCCCCGAGGCCTCCTCCAAGAACTCAGATGCGCTCGCTGTGCCTCCCCACCCGCTCGGGAGGGACCCCCACCACCAGCCCCAGCCAGGAGGAAGGACACGGTCGCCCCAGCCCCGCTGCCCCCCGGCTGCGTCCCCCTGCTCAGGGTTTGCGTGATGGGGAGCAGGCCTGGCCCCAACTGCAAGGGCAGCTCTACATGCACAGGAGGGCGGAGTCTGGGGGCCATCCTGGCTCAGCTGCGCCCCATACAGGCTGGAGCCCCAACCCTGGACCCCGGGCCCAAGGGCGCAGGGCACCAGAATCCCAAGATGCTAGGACCCCAGGACCCTAGAACTGTGGAGGCCCAGAGTTCCAGGAACCCCAGGATCCCTGCACCCCAAGACCTCAGGACCTGGGACCTCAGAACCCTGAGACCCCAGAACCATGGAACCCTAGAACCCCAGGATCCCAGAATCAGGGGACCCCAGAACCTAAGAACCCCAGGACCCCAGAACCTCAAGATCTCAGAACCCTGGGACCCCAGAACCATGGAACCCTAGAACCCCAGGACCCCAGAATCACGGGATCCCAGAACTCTGTGAACTCCAGGACCCCAGAACCTAAGAACCCCAGGACTCCAGAACCCCAGAACTCCAGGTTCCCAGAACTCCAGGACCTCAGCACTGCAGAACCCCAAGTTTCCAGAACTCTGGGAACCCCAGAACCCTAGACCTTAGGGCCCCAGGACCAAAGAAACTCAGGACCCCAGAACCCTGAGACCCCAGAACCATAAACCCTAGAAACCCAGGATCCCAGAACCTCAGGACTAGGGGACTCCAGAACCCTGGGACCCCAGAACCCAGGACGGGCTGTGCTGGGAGCTGGACTGCAAAGAGGAGGTGGAGGGACAGGCAGGGTCTGGGGCCCCGAACCCCAGGGTCCTATAGGAAGAGCAGGAAGAACCGGTACTTCTCCCACCACCGTGGCCCCCGTGACCATCACCAGTGCCCCCTGGGCGCTTCCCTCCCCTGTCCTGACCCTGCTCCCCTCCCTTGCCGGACCCCTCAGATCCAAGGTCTTTTCCTTTAGCTTTTGTTGGGTTTCTCTCCATTCCACCTCTAAGTGACACCATCCGCTATTTCTTTCTCCTTCTGTCTTATTTCAGGGAGCATCATCGCTTCAGCTCCATCCGTGTTGCCACAAGTGGCAGGAGTTTATCATTTTCCACGGGCAAGTAATAGTCCACTGTGTGGGCAGTGTGGTGGGAGCTTGTCGTTTTTCATGGGCAAGTAATAATCCACTGTGTGACGGGACCTTATCGCTTTTCATGGGCAAGTAATATTCCATTGTGTGCCCGTGTGATGGGGCTTATCATTTTCATGGGCAAGTAATAGTTCACTGTGTGATGGGAACATATCGCTTTTCATGGGCAAGTAATATTCCATTGTGTGGCCTGTGATGGGGCTTTTCATTTTCATGGGCAAGTAATAGGCCACTATGTGACGGGACCTTATCGCTTTTCATGGGCAAGTAATATTCCATTGTGTGGTTCGTGTGATGGGGCTTATCATTTTCGTGGGCAAGTAATAGTCCCTTGTGTGGCGGGTCCTTATCGCTTTTCATGGGCAAGTAATATTCCATTGTGTGGGCGGTGTGGCAGGGCTTACCCTTTATCGTGGGCAAGTACTATTCCACTGTTTGGGCAGTGTGGCCAGAGCTTATCATGTTTCATGGGCAGGTGATAGTCCATTGTGTGGGCAGTGTGGTGGGAGCTTGTCGTTTTTCA